>KL254590.1:1405-44525 GCA_000699545.1 Podiceps cristatus | reverse complement strand
ACAATTCTATGATTCTGTGATTCTATGATTAAGCTGCAATAACATAGTTCCTTTTGAAAGACAGTTTACCCACAGAAGAGGAAGATTTTTCTGCCCTGTGTTTGAAGAGAAATCACTTTTCTGTTCAGTCCCTTAAAACCACCCAGTAGCTGTGGAAGAAGCCAGCTCATTCAAACCTAGAGAACAGCAGAGTGGTACATGGGAATGTATGGGGAGGAACTTAGAGGAAGATGGAGTGGAGGATGTGATTGCCTGAGGTCATGAAGACAAAGTCTAGGAGCTAGAGAAGAAAACAGGGGAAGACTCAGAAAGCCAGGGAGAAATAAGAGGAAGGATTAGGAGTTTGTTGCCCTATATAATTTCCTGCATTGCTGCAAGGCAGGTAGATGGGGATGGCGGTGTGTATATGGTAGCTGAGCACTCACTGAGCCAAATGAGATTGGAAATTAGGGAGGCTGATGAGGAAACAGCAGATTTGTCAGCCAAATACACCTCTTGGGATTCAGAGAGAATATTGGGCTAGAAACCTGGTTTCTACAGTTCTAGAAAGAAGATCAAAGTAACTAGAACAAAGAGAAAAAAAAATACATCAAGCCACTGAGATCAAAAGAGATGTGTCATTAGCAGAAGAAAGGAAGGCAGTAGAGCGAGATGCTAATGGGATGTGGTTTGGGAGGAAAAAGGCAGAAACTAGCTGTGGGAGAAAGAAAGATGGTCTGTGAAATAGGAGACTGGTATTAGACTGCCAGAGCACAGGGGACAGAAGAAAACAGTGGGCTGGTAGGAGGACTGAAAAAGATAGCAAAATGCAGCAGGAACCGAGAGGTACGGGTGCAGGGATTTGAATTGGTTAACCTGGGTAAATTAGAACTTGGAATAGAGGTTGGAATTAGAGAACTTGGAATTAGAACTTGGGACTTCAGTAAAAGGCAAGGGATGGGGCAGAGCTAAAATTGTGACAGAAACAGACAGGAGGTAACAGAGTATGAAGTGTGCAGAAGTCACACAAGCAGCTAAAAAGGAACCAAAATTCTTGAGTCCCACCATGTTTTATCTGTGCAAAACCAATTGGCAAAGCATCTTGTTCCCCTCCAATGATACCATGTACAGAAAAGTAGCTATCACTTATACTGTTATTAAATGAAGAGGCTTGAGGTGCTGTAACTAAATGTCCCAGTCTTTCTATTTACGTATGTAACTATGAGATTTATTTTGATGTCACAGGATGGGATTTTTCTTTTTTGAAGAAAAAGCAAATTCAGAAAGTGTACACACAGAAAAAAAAGTCAGAATTATGAGATTGGAAGGTCAAGCACTTTCCTGTTACATATGTAACTTTAATTCGTCTTGTTTGCGCTTGTACATTAAGATGTTTAAGGATTCGGGAAGAAACCTACTATTTATATTGTCTTGATCTTTACATGACAAAGTATTGCACTGGGAAAAGAAAACCTATCCATAAAAGTTTCTGGACCACTGTGAACTAGTTCAGAAAATAAATAAGTCTTTTCCTTTGGAAGCAGATGCAGGGAATACAGTCTTGTCCCCAAGATACTGAGGGCAGGATTGACCTATGACTAGTACACATGATTTTTTTTCTTTCTTTAATATCACAGTGTCATGACTCTGGACTTGGACAGGAAAACGCACAGTCCCCATAGCTTTCCCGCTTTGAGTGGTTCTTGCAGTTCATAAGGCAAAAGTCCTGAGTCAAGCAGAGAAGATCCAAAGGATAGTGTTGTGGCACAGAATATGAAACTCATTGTAATTGGAGTCATAGCTGGGGTTCACATCAGGGGCAAAAATCCTTTCATGCTTTATGCCAGAAGATCATTTCCAAGGAAATCTGAAAACTTCAAAGGTGTCAGTGCAAAGTTGTTCAACTTCACACATCCTGTTAGATAAAGCTCACTATTCTAGAAAGTATCGCAGATAACTCAGTCTTGCCATCCATTTGCACTTTTTTTGTCATTTAGACAGCTCTGTGCTGTATGGATGCAAGTAGAAGTGATTTTAGGAAGTCCTAAAATTCCTTCTACCAGAAAATACAGAGGTCTTTACTAAGAACACTTACATATTTACAAATTACATACATTGTAATACACTGCAACACAGGTGCTTTTTTTTTCTTTTTCTTTTTTTTTTTTTTTCCGTTCCTCCCAGACAGATTGTAACCATCATAAACTAGAGGACTATGAGAAGAACGTAAGATCACTGTTCTTTTCAGAAGTGCTTTGGGATTTTTAATGGCCAGAAAGTACATAGAACTTCATCTTAACATTTATGCTGAGCATTTCTTGCAGCACTATGGATAAAATGGGAAGAGATGAAATAGCTCTCCTGAGAAACATAAACTCCAGATTTAACACAGTCTGAAAATCAGGTGCACTGGGATAATGTTCCAAAACAGCTTCAAAGCCAGTCACCCTTGCAGGTGTTGAATACCTGCAGCCCCTTTTCTCCTTGTGCTTAATTTCCTGTTTCTTACTGAATGTGCGCTCTGTGGCCTTTTGTTTCAACATCTCTAACAAATATCATCCAACAAAACAAACCTTTTAAGATTCCTAACTTGTCCAATAACTTGACTCCAGTAACAGGAGAAAAGAGAAAAATAATATAAACCTCAACATTTTCAGCGGCTTCCAGCAAAATATTTTTCTTTTTCTAACAGCTGAATCCAGTCTTCATTCTTAGCTGTTATCTCCCCCTTCCTGATGTGTCTAGCATAACAGACCTAAAGTTTTTGTCTGATAACATGGATTTAGTTGCTGTGACTAGTGCTGCTTCCTTTCATGGGAGCTATTCTAGTCTGCTTTGTTCTCTGGAGTTCTGCCTTCTGTTGCATACAGTGCAGATTGGTCTTTTATCCTAGTCTCTATTGTTTGGCAGACTGTTGATTTTGCTGTTGATGTAACAGGCATCTTAATGGCCAAACTGCTCTAGGAAAGCATTTCTGAGAAAATGAATGAATTTGTAGAGAAACTGTGCCACCCAGCAAATTCTATGGACTATTGCCTCAATACTTGCTTTTCCATGTTTGTTTAGAGGGCATATTTACTCAGAAGAGGCTCAGACTCTTTCTTTGAAATATGTTGAAATTGATGGAGCCATTCTTTGCCTCTATGAGACAATCTGGATTTTAAACGGCTGGAAGAGCATAATTATATAAAAAATATATGATAAGAAATTGTAATCACATGCAACTCTTTCAAACCAATTTATGCTTTTCTAACTTTTGGTCATGTAGGTTTTTTTTCAATTACAGGATATAAAAATTATGGAATATTGAACACTAATACGTCAGTAACTAAAAATTGCATATAATTTCTTTTTCTGCTGGCATTAGGCAGCATTTGGACACAGATAGGTTCTTCCAGAGCATAAGAACATGGTCAGATCTCTGATAAATTAGTAAGAATCTTATAATTGAATTCAAAGAGCTGGTGATCAAGCTGAATACAGATATATATATATATCGTCAAGTAAATGAGAGCCAAGGAAGAGATTTCAGGACTGAAAGATAAAAATTGATAGAAAGAAGTGATCTTACAAAGCCAGAAGACAGCTACATGGAGAGGTTTCCAGCTTAATCTTCTCATCATGTCAACTGGCTTACTGGAACACATCCCCCTCCTTAAAGCAAAATATCTCTCTTCAAAGTCCACCACATTGAATATGTGGCTTACTTCTGGGTAGCAACAGGTGCCTCTGAGAAATTGGTAATACTGGGACATAGGTCATGTTTTTCCCTGGTCATGAACCAGCTGAATCAGTTTGTAAAAAGCAACCCTGGGGGCACTTTTGTAGTTTGTCGGTAATAAGGGGACAGCAAGTAGAGCAGTGAGACTAAAATTCATAATTTATAATATTTCTGAACTTTTAACTGTAGATGGGCATTTGGACACCCAAGTAATGATTTCAGGGTTAAAAAAGGTAGACATGGACACTTTAAAATGGCTTAGGATTCAGTATTACAGTCAGCGCAGTGTATAGAGAAATCACCGTGAGACTATGATTTTTCCTGTGTAGTTGCAAATGTAGGATCAGTACTAAAGTACCTGAGTCTCATAGGAGGGTCTGTGAAATAAAAAACTCACTGAAGAGTGGTTATACATTCAAATGATTCTGCTGTCGTATGAAAAACTGTTCAACAATATGATTAAAGGCTTGATATCTGCTTGCAAGAGAGTATGGTTTTCAACAGAATATTGACTTCAGTGGGACTATTTTCATAGGCTATGACCAAGGAAAAAGGTTCCCTCTTCAGTCTTTGTTAGTGAAATTTTTGTTTCTTTGTCAGGAAAAAAATCTGTCACAGATTCATGAACAAATACACTCCTGTATTAGAAAAGAATGCAGAATTTATTTTTTAAAAAAATAGTGAAACAAACATAATAGTTTTAAGCAATAGTGAGTTGACCAAGCATGAGCTAAACAGTCTGTTTCACATTAAATTTTTCCATATGATTACAACATATCATCTAGCATGTTTATTGTACATTTTGAGAATGTAAGTACTGAGTCAAAATACACAGTTAATAAACATGGATTAAAGAGTCCAAATGAAATTTGTAGTCAAATATGCATGAATGTGTATGCACTTGGTAGACACTAGTGACACTTGCCTGTTTTGTCATAGTCCCATTTGATTAATATTTAAAGATTGATGACTTCCATTATGTCTGCAATATTGCTCATGAAAGTCTGAGAATAAAAATATTTCCTGAAGTCAGGTAGGTCCAGCGTAAATTGGTACTGGAAGTATGTGCAGTGACTGCCTACATCTCAGACTGTCTGCACAGGAGCTTCATTATCGGTACATGAGTCTGGTCCACTTTATAGTTTCTATTGTGGCTGGAAATACATCAGCAAAATCAATATATTACATTTGTATATCAGCTCCCCTCTCCCTTCTATTTCAGGAAAATAAGCTATAGCAGTAAATGAGAGACTTTGCTCGCAGGGGTTTACTTGTGCTGAAGTCTGCTGAACACAGCCATATTGGTCAGCAATCACATCCCCACAGCCTCAGCCAAGACAGATGCAGCAATTATTTATCAAAGCATTTATTCTTTGCCAAACGTAGAGAGTGAGTGGTTCTTGTGAAAGGGGCAGTGCTCACTGTCACCCATTGAGGTATAACACAGACGTAGCATGTACAAATGCCTTTTTCACTCCTGTACTTCAGAGACACTTTTGTGGAAGCCCCAGACACAAGGCAAAATAATGTTTTTGCTTCCTTAGTCTGAGCACACTATCTCTGAAGTTATGTCAGTGCATGGTAACTTATATGATTTGTATGATAAGAAGCTGTCAGCACTTAATGTATTTTCCCAGATAACCCACCCAAACTACATCTCTTCTCAACATCTTTCAGAGCAGCAGTTATCTGTTACAGTCACAGACTTGGAACATTTTATATCTCCTTACTAAGCTGCCACTGAGTCTCACTGTCAGCAGCCCTTTGGGTTGTCTGAGAGTTATTGAAGGAGGAAAAGCTTTCTTACCTAACCGGGCTGCTGCCAGCATCGAGGTCTTGTGCTGTCACTGCACCTATAATCGTCCCCACAGGTGTATCCTCATAAACCTCCATCGTATACATAGGCTTGCTGAAAACTGGAGGTTCATCCATGTCCAACACATTTATCTTCACCGTGGCAGTATCTTTGAATGGACCCACTGAGTGAAATCGATGGTCAAGATGGAGATTGGAGGCCTCGACTTTAAAAGTGTATGCCTTTTTTGTTTCAAAGTCTAACGGCTGTGGAAAGAACAAAAGCAAAACACCAGATTTGACTAAAGATTAAACATTGCAAAATCACTTTGGTAGGATTAATCTAACCAAACTTAAGACACCTTCAGCATAAACTTCAGTGCTTGAGCTAATCATCTGAGCTTGTTTTGCAGTTCATCTCATGCTAAGGTGGTTTCTGAAATAGGCCAGATGAATCATACCCAGGAAATTACTATTTCTCAACATCAAAAAAAAATCAGGGTGACTGGCATGGAAGTAAACAGTTATACTGTAGATGTCTGAAATTAAGTGTGTGAGATTGATCTCTTGCAAATGAGCTGTGTGCAGGTTAGCCGGAGATTTACATTCCCAACTCCCATGCACAGGCAATCAGCTGTCTCTAGCTGATACAGATCCTTAAACAGAAGATTTCGATTTCTTTTAGCAGGGAAATCTTTCAGAGGAAAATAATGGAAATGAGCCCAAATGAACACTCTGATATATACCGGTGGGTCAAACTTCAGGTATGTCTTGGAATGTGAATTCAAACTTCCATCAGAACCAAGTTTTTCCTGGAAAATGTCTATCTTGGCAGTGAACTGCCATTCACACTGTATATTTCAACTGCATGTACATTGAAAAATGCAGACTTTGACTCTGCCTTATGATCCTAGGTGTAATCCATAAGGTCTCGAAGGCATCATAGCAGCTTTTGTGTACCTACCTGGGGTTTTGATGGAAATGCATCCTGCAACCAGATTGTTTCGGTGTTGGTTTCTGTCAATGTACATCAATCTAGTGCCTTTGGTTTTAGAAAAGTAATCATCTCAAAAACGTTAATGCAGTCTTATTTAATTGAAAAGACATAGAAGCTTTCTTTTCAGTTAAAGGCTTTAGCTGCATTGGCTTTCATGTTGTTTTTAATGTTACTGACAAAGTCAGTTCCTGATGCCTGGGAAACACTGGCACCTAGTGGTTTCTGCCTCTAATCGTCAAGTTGGAAATTTTCTAATGGGAAAGGTTATGCTATCTGGAAAAGAGAGCAGGATTACAAGTATATGAGCGAGAATATTTCAGTGTCTGCTGCATTTTTTTTTTCCCCCAGCCATCATTAACACAGTGTTTCCAGTTATTTGTCACAGCTAGGATAGAATTAAATTCTGCCATTTTCTGTCCTTATCACAACAGGACATAATTGGCCAGATGACTGGCTGGTGTAAATTGAAGTAGCTCCGTTAAAATCAGTCGACTTACCTTGACTTACATTAGCTGAACAGCTAGCATAAGAACTTTAAATCCTTATGAAAGACTTTAGTATTTTAATAGACTAGATGATCCATCTTTTCTGAGCTGGGGATTTAAAATTTGCCATCCAAGTCTATAGGTCACAGAAATAATCAGGCTTTAAACTCAACTATCACTAACCAGTCCACTACCACATCAACAATCCTCCCACAGAGAAAATTCCCAGTAAAAGCCAGTATGAGTTGCACCTTCATGAGTGGACTGACAGAAAGAAGAAACTAAGGCTAAGAAGAAACAGACGAAATGTAGATCTTGTGCCCTGGTAGTGAAACCTTGAGCTGTTGCCTTCACTACAAATGGACATGCTGCTTCATTATCCAAATTGTTGCCACACTATCTTTTCAGTTTCTATACTTGTACTACTCATGTTCACTGTTATGCAATGCCAAAAAAATCCATCCCACAAACAAACAAACAAACAAACAAAACCTGCAAACTCTTCTTTAGCTGATTATATAAACTGTTAGCACATTTTCAAAAAATATATTAAGGGGACAAAACCTGGAGTCTAAAGAACAAGCCTGGAGTCAAAAAAGTCTAAGTATGAGGGGTTAAGCTAGAGATCAATTATTAAGGCAAAGAAAGTAAGAAATCCAAGTTCTCAATTAAGTAGTAATTCTAACTGATGCCTTGTATGTATCTTTCATACCGCCAAAATTGCATTAAAACTGTTCAGACTGGCTCCTGTGATGCCTGAGTGTATTTGCAGATAGATGTGCTAATGGAAAGAGCCATAATCCATGTGGTCCTTGCAGGCTGTCTTTCACTGAGTTACTCTTCAGGGCAGCAGTACCAGACCATGGTCCTTGGCCCGTGCCCAGTCACAATGTTCATGATGCAAGGTGTCCTCGTTTGGGGATGGACAGACAGGAATAAGAATTCAAGCAATTCTGCATATTGGTGTGCTCAGGCTGGCATATTTTACTGCACAGCTACCCAGAAGTTTACAGACTCCCACAAAACAGCAGAATGTAGACTTCTGATATAAGTGAGGCTAAACTGCAGCTGAAACATCTGTGGGAAGATGGGAAATGTTGCAAATGGTAAACCTAGGATTTAATTTCAAAAATAAAAAGATTTTGTAGAACATGTATCACGAAGCAAAAGACTATGGTTTCAATGTATTGTGTTTATGGGGAGTTCATGCTACAATCTCCTGATCAGTTCTGGTCTTCTCAGTCTTGAACAGTTGAGTCATACAGATGGCTATTGACAGTCTCAAATTGTGGCTTTTGTGTGATATGCCCAGAGTCTGCCTGAAAACAGAAGAACTGAATGTCTGTCTAGATCTCGAGCAAAACTTTTTGATTTTTAGCTTCAAAGATGTTAAAATATCATCTCTTTGTATTTCCTTTCTCTTTCTTTGTTTGGTTTTTGCTTTTAGTAGATACCACGAAAATCTGTGAAGGAAATCAGTGGTCTACGCAATATTTTTTCTGCCTTTTTTAAATTTTATTTTTTAAACATATTTTGCTGTTACATAACAAAAGTCTGACAGTGTTCAGTCCTATTTTCCTTTAAAATCTGGAATGTTGGTAAGGGTACAAACATAGCAGAATGTTTGAATCTTACAGAAAAAAAACTAAGATTATTGAAAAGTTTTTCAATTAATCAGATTTTAATGTAATGACTTCATAGAGGTGGGGTTTTTTTAGATAATCAGTAGAAATATTTATTCCTTCTATAAAAATAATTATATTCAGAAAGCTAAGTTTGAATAGAGCTTTTATTTTATACGTTATGGGTTTTTCCACGGCAAACATGTCTTATTAACTGTGAACTATTCAACAATTAGAGGACTATTTCTAATTCTATTTCTAAGTACCAGTGACAGAATAGATGTATTTGGCCCCCCTACCAGTTCTTACCTGTCTTTTCCTGTGTTGCAGTTACAAGCTGCATAGTAAAGCACTATCAGCATAGACACAGCTGTGTGCAGCAAAGGCATTCTACAAATCCCAAAATCAAATAACACATACTGACAAATCACTTTATCTTGCAACTCTGAAAGTACCATAAATGGGCTTATTTAGTATGACTAGGAAAGCACATAAACATCTCTGTGTTAGAAATAAACATATTTTGAAATATTACTGTTTCTGATATTCAGGAGAGATGTTAAGAAATGCTACTATATAAATGTATCTGTATCTACATTTATATATTAGATAGATAGGTGGATAGATGGGAGAGAGAAAGAGAATTCAAGAACTGAAAAGAAAAAATGGGCTGAAAGATATAATGAATTCTGATGAGAAGCATGGCAAGGGTGGGAAAAGAACTATCCTGTCAGTTTACTCTGCTTCACAAAGAGGCAGGACCGGAAACTCCAGAAATTTCTGCTTTCTATCCACACGTAAGACATACAACAGTATTGTTTGTGATACAGGCTTTCATGATCCATACGTACAATGAGGAAAAAGCCATATTTTGGGATGAGACTGTAAGCCCCAGGACATATGGATAGCTACAAAGAATAGCACTGGGTTCAGAGGAAGCACATATTAACTTAGGCTTAGCGTTATGCAATTGTAGAACAACTATGTGTCCTGTGGACCCATCTCACAACCTGGCAACACTTCCGCCTTGAAGATGGGTTGAGTGTCTATATGTTTTGTGAAATACTGCCATCAGCCTATTTGCTATGCATTGACACATTTCAGTAACTGAACTTCTGCACTGGATTTTAAATAGCATAAGGAAATACTTGGTATTATAGCGCAGGTTGATTTATTAAAGCAAGCTCCAGATCAACCAGGAACATACATTAATTACAGAGATGAGAACGCACAGTAAAAAATGAGATCTGTAGGCCAAATCTAGCAAGTGCTGTAGATTTGACCAAATCAGAAGTGAGTGTTTCAAGATTTGATGGGAAGTAGGCAAAATATATGTATGTTCTGCATCTGGAGAATGGAAGATGCTGACCAATGCCAGGGGTTCAGCTGTTTGCTGCTCTCAAGCATCCTACCCATTTCTGCAGGTACCTTTCACTGTTCCTGGAAAAAACAAAACCAAAAAACCCACACACACAAAAAACCTGCCACCACCACCAAAACAAACCAACCAACCCCCCACAAAAAAAACCCCAACAGGTGTATCTGCAAACTACAGAGACTGAAGATCTCCCCTTCCTCCCTCTTCCTATCATTCTTCTCTGGGGCTGCCATGGCTTTTATGATTGCATCTGCACCTGGGGCACCACTTTCTGCCTGCACTGAAGGACATAATACTGCTTGCTCTTCTTCCTCGAAATGTGAAACCACAATTGCCACTCTCACAAACTTGTGAGTTATGATTATAGGCAGACAGTGCTTACGTGCACACCTGCAGAGGGTATTCCTTGCCTCTGGGGAATGAAGGAGTGGGGTGGGGTGAGCAGTCTGTACAGTCTTGCTAGTAAAGCAAGTAGTAGCAGTAATGCAGTTCTGGCTGATGGATGTCAGGAGTCTGCCTTACGCTCACTATTATGGCGTACAGATGCTATCAGACTGCTCTTACATTATAGCAATGTCCCAGCGCTACATACATGGGCTGTCCCATGAGCAAGACAACTCAGCTTAGTCAGCAGATGAAATTCTACTTGCTAACTCCAATTAAAGATGTAACAGTGGCCCCTGAGGTTACAAGGCAGCATACACACCAAATACCTCCCCTACTGGGTCTGTTCATTGTCCCCACAGTTTCTGCTATTTTATCATCACTAAAGTTACTGTTTCTCATCATGCAGTGTTATGTCCTCCCTGACACGCTGTGATTTCACGGATACAGCTTTGTCACCTGATCAGTCAGCAGCGGCACACAGCTTACAAAAAATAAGATGCAGGTGTAGCCTGAGCTTCCGCTGACCCACATGGAGAAACTCACCCAGTACAGTGCAGCTGTATAGGATCATACCAAGTGAAGCCCTGAAACATTTTTTTCCTGAGTTTTAATGACACTGCACAAATTAGTAATGTCTCAGCCAGACTCAGTGCTTGAACCCCACTCAATTTCTGGATTAGCTCATGCTGAGCCAATTAAGATGCTTCTGTACACAATGGGCTTATCCTATAAACTCATCCTTACTTTAACAAATTTAGTGCCAGCTGTTCAGTGAGGCTTGGATCTTTCTGTTTTCCCTTTCTGTCGGGTGTGGTCATTAAAGATTTCTTACCAGTTTCAATAAAATCAGGAGCTTGCCTCGGAGTAACACATTTTCCCTCCATGCCTGGGGGGCACTACTCCGTGCTCCACCTGAGGCCACTACACTCTGGTACATAGGAGATGGTCCCTTCTGCCGCCCTGCTTCATGGAGCTTGCACGCACCATAGTTTGCTGAAGCATTCAGGTAGGATGACAGATACTATATAAATGTAAAACCCAACAAACACTATTAAATAGCACCAGACAAGGGAAGAAATTGGTAATTGTATTCCATAATATACTAATATTTCTTACTCTTACAGAGAACTGTATGCAGCACCATCCTAAAGCCAGACATTTCCCCCTCTTTTTACTGATGCTATTTTACTGGGTTGTTGGGGTTTTGTTTTTTTTTTTTCAGTTACAGTACTATCCACACAGTGGTGCTAAATGGCACTTGTATCATTTCGTTAGCAGAATGTAAGAAAATGTATTCCATTTTTAATATATGCAAATAGCACAAGAGTAGTACATTACTACTCACAACATTATATTGGATCATAGCACGAAAATAAATTTGCAACAAAGCAGATTATTTAAGATGTGCACCTGTAACTGTTCCCATTTAGTGTCCAAGAAACAGAGAATGGGCTTTTGCCTCTGCCAATGCACTTAACGTACAGAAAGGAAAAGTTAGGCTTGTGCAATTTTTTATCATCAAATGCATTTTCCACCAAAAACAAACATAGTCCAGGAAGGCTTCATTTTTCTCACTTTGGATATAGAAATGTCTCCCTGTTTTTTTGCATAACTGGAACAAAAAAAAAAAAAAGCATCTGACTGACAGTTTCTGGCTACAAGAATTTTTTCAGGAAAAATAAAAGAAAACTTTATAATTCAGTTTAGCACAGAATTACTGCAGCACTTGCAGGATCAGAATATGTTATGATACTGAAAAAAGTACAAACCTGTTTTTAAAGCACATGGCACTTTTTATTAGTGGCTCTGACTGTTTATAATCTATAATTCATAATAGAAAGTGTTGATCCTGTTCATTCACCAGCTTTGATTTAAAGAAGGATTTAAATGCATAGCTAACTTAAATATTTGCCTAATCCCACAAGGTCAAATCAGTGTTTTGAACACCATGCAATGTGAAATTGCTTCTGTGGAGGGAAATGAATAGTGCTGTTGCAGGCTTGTACAATACAGGTAGTATGCATTTTAATACATGTCCACAGAATTGTGAATGCCCAGCCCTTCTGAAAACTGCAACCCATGAAAATAAATTTATTTTATTACAAGTGTATAGGCTATGAAAAGACAACTGAGTTAACAGTATCTTTAAGAATCCAGATTGCTCTTGTTTAACTTGCGCTCCAGCAAGGAACTTAAGTAGGTGGATTTTGGATGATTCCAAAACGTCTTAAAACACTTGGATCATTTAAAGGTTAGTGAATGGGATCTTTTCCCTGAGAAAAGTTTTGCGAACGGCAAGGTGTAGGGTCTGTATAAAAGCATTCTTTGCTGGACGGCCTGCCTGTTGGGTTTATCTTCTTTCACACTCCTGCACACAACAAAGCCAGCATTCTCTGACCTTCACAGTCTGTCACTGTCCCCAGGCTCACTGCGATGAATAAGATTAAGAAGGGATTAGGATTAAATTTTTCCCCTCACGTTTGGTGACAGAGATCTATTATTTACATTAGGCAACATCAACCGATGCTCTGCTATTCTAAAAGTGCCCCAAAATTTCAGATATGCCATATCCTGTTACTGAAAAGACTGAATAAATGCAGTGAAATACAGTGACCAATTCTAAAGTATCTGGATATAGAATTAGTTGTGTCTTTTTTTAAAGCTTTTTTAAAATGAGTTGTTCAATTAGCTATTATATAATTCCCCATATAGAAGGCTCAAAAGTGACCAGGCATTTTGCCTGTACTGGTCCTAAGATAACTGTATCAGGCAAATTCATATGTGAATGCTCTTCATTGGTAACAAATATTATATACATGCTGTTTGAATCCGCAGTGCCAATTTGAATGTTTTGCCTATACAGTCTAACATATATACACTTAACCATAAGTATCGAAAAATTCCATTGCTGCATATAAAAACAAGCAGCACAGCTGAGGCTTAGGACTAATCCAGAGAGAACTGAATCCTATCACAAACCTACTCTTCATGTTCAAACATTCTTTTTTCAATGGTTCCCACTCATTGCCATTTCTGACTGGCAGTGTGTATGGAGGGGCATGCAGCTGCTCAGCCTGACAGTTCCAGATGGAGCTATTTTTGAGTCGTCTGCATAGAGGGAAAAAAGTGATCAGAATGATTTTTAAAAATGAAGCTGTTTACAAATTCACATAAGAAAAAAGCAGTATATTCAAACTTTTAGTCAGAAAATAAGGAAGTGTGTGAAAAGTTTATGTCTCACTGACAATTAAGTTCACATGGGTGTTGTAGCTTTCACTTTATGTCACTATAACTAGCAAAAGAATAAGTGGTTTGACATCATCTGGTCCTTTAATACACCCACAGATAGTTTACTATTTCCCAGGTCAAGAGGCTGAAGCCAGGAATTTCATTGTTAGAATGAGTATAATGTAAATATAGATCCACAGTCAGAGCCAGGGGAAATTTAAGCACCCAAATTCTAAATTTTATTGGAACTAAAGCTTCTCTTTTCCTGAAGCTTGTCTTAACACGCGTTCTGAACCCTTTCCTTTAAAGACTCTTGTGAAATGTTCAGCTCACAGGTGTCCTTATTTTACAAAAATTACACCTACAAACATGAGCTGTCTATAAAACATAACCTGGCCTTTCAAAATGGACTAGTGGTTCAGATTTCCTTTTTCTAAACAAGTTGATCATTGATGTACGTGTACATGCCTGGGCTCAGAAGACAATCATTGATTAAAACGTGACTGTCCCTGTTTTGAATCTCTCCTGCTGATTGTTTTGATCACTACATTCCAAATAATGCTTGTGCTTTCCATTTTCAATATTCATAAATTCAGTAATCTTGAACCTATTCTAGTCCACTAAAGCAACGTCAACAGCTGAGATGCTTTATATGAGTATCTGATAACCAGCTATTTGGGACACTATTAGGAGACATGTTGTTTTGCAACCATTTGGGACTCCTCTACCCTGAGTAAAAACTTTGTTCACCACAGTACTGTGCAACAGTTTCATTATTAATATAACAAACATAAAAAGAAAATTTTCAAAATAAAATGCTCACAAGAGCAAATGAAATATACTTCCTCAAACATAAAATACAGCTTTTCCAGTTCATGATGTAAACTGGAGTATTTTTCATATGGTTTTACATGGAAAACTTCTCATAAAAGGGAAATTATCCTTTCTAGACAAAGATAAGAATTAATTTTCTACCACTAAAATGGGCATTATTTGTGAAAAGTCATACCTGATTTTATATAAAATGAAACAATAAACTGCAATTTCTTCTTTTAAGACTAAGATCACAACCACAGATTCTAATGAAGATACAAAATACTGTATGTTACTTATCAAGTAGAGTGGCACAGCATTTAATTCTCTTACATCGTTTCTTACTTGAGCCATAGGTACATGCACCGTATCAGTGCCACATACCTTTTTCAGTTTGATGACTCCTTCCTGGGTGTTCTCATCTGTTGTGATGTCAAACAAGTTCCCCCCATCTCCTGGAACTATGTTGTACTCAATTTCTGCATTTTTCCCAAAATCAGGGTCCACAGCTCTGATCCTTCCAATAGCAGCACCAACATGAGAGGACTCAGGTACTTTTAAATGGAAGATACCTGTGACAAAGTGGTAAACAGTCATTCTTGGGATTTCTCGATAATTAACATAGTATGTTTGATTAAAAATAAGGAGCTTGTGCAAAATAAACAGACTCAGATAATCCAAATAAAATGGTGAGATCAAAGAACCAAAGGATAAGAAAAAGATATGCTTGTTTTACCCTCTGAACATGCTAATTCCCCCTATTTTCTAGATTTGGTCGAATACAGCTGTAAGGACCTCAGCATCTCTATTTCTTGATCTATCTATCTATATTTCTATCTTTTATTTTTACCTGTACAGTTGACTCTCTTGAATTAAACTCTACATGTAGACAGAACATTTATAAGCATTTTCCTCCTATGTTTAACAGTTTTCAGTATTTGATTTTTTGTTTCATTTCAGAAAATGTATCTGTGCATTTCACAGTAGTTGAAAGGAAAGATTCAACAGAAAAAGAATTTCCACCCATTTCTGTGGTATCCAGTATTATAATCACATGTACAATTTGTGAGAGGATGTAAAAAGTATTGTTCATATATTATCCACCAGAGGGTGGTCTTGCTAAAATTACAGTGGTAAACATAAATTTTTTGCTCTTCACACTTTTATTTTTTTCACTATTAATGGCAATAAATTTTTTTTAAAAATACCCTGCAAATTACACACTTTAATCATTACTACCGATATGTGAGGACAAAATGGTTTCATTCAGGGAAACAGCTATGTTGAAAAAATGCTAGACATAATAGTTAAAATAGCCAAAAGAAAAGGTCCAAAGTACTTTGAGTCAGCCTTGACTTAAACGACACCAGTTGCAGCAGGCCAGTGAACACCACCATGGCCAGTATTCCCAGTGGGCAGGTAGCGCTCGCCTATGCTCACGCAGCAGCATTGCTGTCAAAGCCTCCAGCAGTTTCTGGAGCTGATTTCAGAGGGCCCGGGATGTTTGACTTGCTTCATCCTGGCTCTCAACACAGCTAGTGTTTGCTTGCCCCGTCATTTCTTTTTCCTCGATCGTCCTCCAACAGCTCTCGCAGAGCAGCCCCTTCGGCGCAGGAGAACATCAGCAACGACCTTCTCTATTCCTCTACATGTGAACACGTAGGAGGAATTATACTTATTTTTCAATAGTATAGCAGGACAGGCATCTGTCACTAGTGGGAGGCATATTAGGGGGATGTCACAGAGATTTCTGCCTGGTAGTGGTTCAGTCACACTTCTCAAAATAAAGCTCTGAGAAGTTGCATGTTGTGTAACAGCAGGATAGATGACTTTCGCATCCAGCCACTGAATTAAACAGCAGACGCTGTTCCCTGTCGTTATCTCCTTACAATGCATGCTGTGTCAGCTTTTTCAGCTTTACAATATTTGCAGGTGAGGAAAAAAGTGACATTAGCACTGCTGAATTAGAGGCAAACCTGCTCTTTTGTGAGCTAGTAGTTTGGGCTATGGCACCTATACAATTGTCTGTCTGATTGCCTCTGAAAAATGTGTTTTGTCTGCTTCCTCCCTCTGTCCATCAGTATGCAAAGTATCCCTGAAGGCAAAACTCGCTTTATTTGTTTGAGAAAATCCTTGTAAGCAAAGTCTGCTTGTGTCAGCATCCACGTTTGGACATTACCATGTGTAGCTTTGTAGTACTCATTCACTGAGCTACTAAAGGTTGTGCAATTATCATTTCACTATCCTTTCCAAGGGAACACACTAAAGGAACCTTTCCTTCTTTTTCCAACTGAATGTACTAAATGAAGCTTTACTTCTGCTTCTTCTTCTTAACAGTTGGAAAGAAGGACTATGACACAAAATATTACCAAGACAAGAGTAGCCTCAGCTATTTCTTAGTTATACTTCAATGACTTTGAATAAAGAATAAAATTTTAACATGGTATGCAGGAGATAATCACAAATCCTCCTATTATCTAATGTCACTTACAAATACATGCATTACTGGGTCTCTGCTGTGCAAGTTATTCAGAAGAGATGAAATAAAAAGGATCCAAAAAGGCTTTGCCTACACTTGAATCTTATATTACATTTCCATTACATAGTTCTAGCCCTCATGCCCAGGTCTTTTACAGACACTTACATGGGATGACAGAAATCACTGCTGCAGTGTTTGCTTTTTACAGCTACAATTTTGGTGAATGTAAAATGTAAGAGCCCATGATAATGGATTTTCCCTTCTTTGTCTAGTTGATCTGTTCTTAGTGAACTGAGGAGCACTCAGATTCATTAAAACAAACATTTCTCTATAAAATATTGTACCTGGCTGCAAAGCGTATGGGACTTAGATGAAGTCAAAGAAACACTACATTACTCATTTCAGACTGTTTAGGCTTTTATCAGTTATTTTCAATGACTTGGCATTTCATCACTTCCAGAAATTCAACAGCAATAAAGATGGGGTCATTCAGATTAATTTGAAACTCTGAAGTAATCTTCAACTCTGCCAGAGTCAGATCTCTGAAGATGTAGTACGTAATTACACTTCCATCGTCCTCCTGTAATAGTATCTTCACAGCATATGGAAGCTGTTAATAGTGCTGCTGTGACAACATAGTTTCAGAATAAAATAAATGAAAAGAAGTAATATATATTGTTGCCAGCTCAGGGAAAAACTTCAAGAGAATATAATGTATAGCACGTAAACATACTTCCCCCCCGCCCCCTCCAGAAAATAGTCTTTGTACAGAGGACATTTGAAATGACCAATACATGCTGCACATGAAATGTAACACAAAGACAGTTTTGTAGATTTTTATTTTTCTGTTTCTAGAAGACATTGCTTCTTGCTGTGGACTTGCTGTGACAGTTTAGCATTACCCAGTTTTTACTGTCCGTTTTGCCTGTATACACTACTACCTCCATTTGCTATAGAGGTATATTGAACCAGGCCTGAGTAATAGCCTTTTACTCCCAAAGGTCCTGAAAATCTTGTTCTCTGCAGCTTCTTGGAGTGATAGAACAAGCAGCTCAGCCAAACTTATGCAGCAGCTGGTCACGCTGCTCAAACAGTGCTGTCAAATTTTGTAGATTGTCTCATGTGACTTCTCTGCCCACAAAGATCTTTTCTCCTACTTGCATAAATCTCACTTAAATGTCTTTTCTAAATTTGCTGCTGGCTTTTGTAAGTGATGAGTCATATGGGAGGCACCAAAGGAGCAAGCCCTTACTTCCCTCAGGCTGCACTATGAAACTGGACTCTGCAACTAGTTACCCTTTTGCTGGTTTCAGTCATGTATATTGCATGCACGTCTGAATATTTTCACATACAGGAAAGCTAGTAGCAATGCATATTGCCTGGTCAAGATTTTTCACTCTGTTGCAACTGGAATTTTAATTTAAAAAAAAAAAAAAAAAAAAAAGTTATTTTTAAGGCCAAAAGTCATATGCCAGTTGACATGCTTAACTGATGCAGCACTTTGCACTCAAATTACACTTAAAATTCAAACCAGAATCCAAAACTAGAGAAAGCCCAGTGATTATGTAGTTTAACATAAGTGTTCAGGCATTCTCCTATAACACCTGTGTAGTCTCTCCTCAGAGTTTCAGGTTGAGCAGCAAAAATGAGGATGATAAAAATAAATAAGTGATGATGCTGTTGAAGCTTTTAGGCTGAAGTGACTGATAGAGCTTATTACTAAGCCCCAAAAGCGTTCAGGAAACTGAGGTGGAGGTGAGCTAACAACTAATACATGCTGCCTCCGAATTTCTAAAACAAAGACGGTTCCAAAGTACATAGCGGGAAGAAATCAGAGCTGAGTAAGTGACAGGTAATCAGTCTTATTGACTGAAATTCAGCACACATTTACAGTTCTTTTGACATGATTAGATTAGTTTTAGGTTTTAAGGCTCAAAAGCTGTTCTGGGGTTTGATTTTTACTTACAAAGGGTTTTTTTTTGTTTTTTTTCTCCACACCTGCAGTTTATGGGTACACCATCATTCGCCAAAAAGGTTTTCAATTCTGATGAGAATAAGAAATTAAAACCATCATTACATCTCATCAGGAAAACAACCATTAAGAAATAACCCAGGTAGGTTAGCAACTAAGGACTTAAGCTAAACACATAACGGTCTTCAGCCAAACAGCTGTAAATGTTATTGGAGCTTTTTTCCTAATCTGCCATCACACATGTACTGTGTGTATGCAAGATTATCCTCTCCTGCTTTTTCTTTGTCTATGTTTTTTTCAGTTCTCTTTGGCAGCTGCCAAAGTATTGCATTTCAGTTAATCACGAGAGCATTAATCTTATAGACAACAACAATGAAATAATTTCTTTCTCTGACCTATTTATTTTTTTCTCCAGAAAAACAAACAAACAAAAAACCTCAAATTCTATATATTATAATATTCTTGTTAGCTTAAATTACCAAGGCATTTCATTTTTTATCCTGGTCAGGTTATAAGGACCTTGATTTCTGTCTGTTTAGGAAGAATCCGAACACAACTGTTCATATTCACTTGCTGGTGTTTTAACAATAGTGTAATAGGCAAAGGAAAGGGCACTGTAGATACAGTCAGATACTCAGCATACTAAACCTGTTACATCAGCTACAGCTAATCAGCCTCATAATTAGCAGCATCTGATGCACATGTTCCTAAAACTGGGAAGACGTGATTTAGCACAGCAGCGAGACACATCCGTGCCTCTCCCCACTGTGGCTCTGTGCCCTGCAGGGGCCTGGCACCTGGCGCAGGGAAGAGACAGGCCAGGCTTTGCCACCGTGGGCTCACCATCACCTGGCACAGGCTTGTAAAACTTCAGCTATGGCAAGGCTTCTTCCATCCTCAAACCCACCGCTCTGAGTTAGGGTTCATATGGCCTCATTAGACATAGCATAACCATTCTTAAAAATTCCTGGTTCTCTGCTGTGGATGCCACAGTCCACGCCTAGCAAGAGCTACGTCTCCCCAGACTGCAGAGATCCTCGATGTCGAAGAGTCCCCAGCTCTTCAAGGGAAAATGAGCAGAGGTAAAACCCCTTTTGAGTTTGAACCTGCCCGAGTCTAGGATAACTCACTGGAGCTTCCCCAGAGCTGGCAGCTGCTGAGCCAGGACTCTGTCAGCCCCTAAAATAAGCTAACAGACTGAGTTTTTGAGGCCGTCCTCTTTCCTCCTTCCCTAACAGGAAAAAAAAATTAATCATAGCTGATATTATTTTTGTACACTTAAAAATTTTAGTTTAACCATTTGCTGTTTTTTCCACTCATAAACTGTTGTCAGAAGGCTTTCTAAAAATAAACCTCCCCATTGCATGTCAGAGATTAATTCCACAGAGCATAATCTCCCATCAGTTGGAGCAAGAGCGCCGGAAATGGAAAATGACAGTTCATTCTCTCAGATGAAGATATTCAGACCCACAGTTTCTGTCTCCAAAGAGTGCTAAGTGTAGCAAACACAATAAAGAATATTCCGTTTAACAGTATTATGTAGAAATAATGCAAGAACCAGTTGTTTGGAGCCACAGACACTCAGATGTGTGTCATAATACCTAGGCAAGAATAATACTTACTCTTTGAAAAATCTTGATTTTTTTTTTTTTGTATGATGTCATAGTTTTACTAGGAAGGTGAGAAAATGTTCATTTCTAGAACTTTCTCATGTTTATAATTAAGTGTTTCTCCTAGATGATATGGAGTTGAGCTCTGACAAGCCTAGAAGAGCAAATCAGGTTTCTGAGTAACTGGTTTAATCATACTGTTATTACTGTATAAGAAAGATCCCACCATTATCACTTCCCCTTCCATTGGTCTTGCTATATGGAAAAGCGGTGCCTAATTGGTCATCTGTGCAAAGTCTGACTTTGTCAATGTGTTCAAGTGTTAGACAACATGCTTCCTAGATCACTGATGGCTTATGTGAAAAAACAGTTGTAGATGAACAGCTTCATTTGGTATCGTAACCAACAAAGAATTGTTCCTCTAATACCCAATCTACCAATTAAGAAATTATTACCAAACAAAAAAATTCAGTAAAAAAAGTCCAAAATGCAGTAAGAAAAATAAGGGTGGGAGGGGGGGATATATAGTCTAAAAGATTGAATAAAATGTTTTTATGTAAGTTACACAGTGGTTATAAAGAATTATCAAGGTCTACCATGCCTTACATATAGAACAAGGATAGTTTTCAGGAGAAAATGACTTTCCTTTTTCAGAATCTCAGGCAGCATGTAATTGGCATTTATCAGGTAGGTCTATTGGTAATAATCTGGTAATCACATCATCACCATGAAATAAATCAATACACTTATTCCCTCTATAAAATTTAAATTGCATGATATATGTGAAATGTTAACATGATAAAAAGTATATTGCTGAGGATGGGACACAGAGTTTATAATGCTCTGCTTAACATCTCTGCTTCTTAAATATCTTGTTGGAGCTTTTTCATGTTTTTGTTTTTTTTTTTTTTATTACTCTGGCACAAAATATAATAACACATTTTTTCTCCAATCCATTCACTCTTAAGAATGCGATCAATTTACTTTAGGTTCAAAGCCAAGTGCTCTAAATCATAGGTATTGGAAGAATCATTTTTCTCTCCATCAACTAAGGAAATTAGGTCCTTGTCTTTAGTCCTCCTACTCACACCTAAGTTGCATGCTTAAAATCACCTAAACAGCATCTGTGTTGCTCAGAAGACTCACTGTGAAGCTTTGATTTTTCACATGCTCATTGGGTACATTTTATGCAAATGGATTTCCCTAAAGTATATATTACTTTTCTTTACCATATTGGCACAATCTGAAGCAGAAAATTATTATTTTTAAAAGATAAAAATGTGAAATCATCAAGTAGAAGTGCATAATAGTTTACTGATCTTTGTTTTAGGTTTTGGTTTACTGTATGCAGTTTCCTTAAAACACTTGTGATTTAGTGTGTCATATAGACAAAATATAACGATAGAACAGGATGGCAATTGGCCCCACAATTGTAGTCTCCTATAGTTTTCAGCAAGTATGATCAATTTATCAGAAGTGATGTTTATGTCTTCCAATTTGAGTCTTTAAAGGTGGGATCTCTATATAAATACTGCTCCGCTTACAATGAAACCTGTCGGTAGTGAGTGCCTAATATAGATCCTTCTCTTGAGAGCATTGCTGATCACATTTATAAGATCAAAAAATTTGCTGTGGAAACCACTGAGAAAAAAATAATTTTCATGAATTTGAAAGAAAACTTGAAAGAGTGCCTCTAGAATATTTCTGTTATTTTCTTTTTATATTTTTCTTTATGCAAAAACTCAACTAAACATGTATTTTGGACTCTGAGAAACCAGTTTCAAAACTGTTTGATATTGCTGTCAGTAGGAACCTTTGGATTGTTGCAAGCACTTTCTGAGCATCCCATTTAATGCTTTTACAAGGACTGAAGCACTCCTGAAAATCTGACTACAACTGTGGCTGTAGGTATTTCTGAAAATCATGAGCCTAAACTACGGTGATTATAAATAGATAACTACATATGGTCCGTCTTGCTTCATGTTGCACTGTAGCCTCTAAATTTTCAGAACGCAAGCCCACCACGGTCAGAAGCGGAAAGGCTGTGCTGATTCCTCATTCGGATGGAAGCCTCAGGGAAAAAGGCAGTCGCTGCCAGAAATGGTAGTGACGCAGCAAGTGACACTACGGTCTGCAAGTCATTTTGTGACCAGTGCTCAAGGTATTGCACGGCAACCCAGTGCTGTTAAATCTGTAGCCCTAGCTACAGTACCAGAGAGCAGGTGGAGACGCAGGGTGCTTTTAAACCATCTCAAGGTTACCGTGGATAATTTCATGCACCCAATCTACATACTCTCTGTGTTTTGAATGAATAATTTCTTCACCACTCCCCACAGAAAACACATTGGGGTGGAATGAATGTCATGATTCCTGCCAAAGGTTGTTGAATTTCTATGAACCATATTTTTTATACACCTTCTATACAGAAGGTAGCAGATGTAAAATACAATTATTAATTATAAGAATCTATTATGATGATAACGATGTGTTTAAAAATAATTGACCTATAAATCTTGTTGTTAATGATCAATTACCACTTAAACCTGATGATAGGGTGAAAATGAATTGGTTAAATGCAAACTTATATCAGAATTTTATGACCAATAGAAACTGCTTAAGTTCTAACCACTATTGTGCTCAATTGTATTCCTTGGGCTATTGCTTACTGTGCAATCAGAGCATTACATTTTACCTAGTGACAAATTACCTATATTTTTCACTGGTTAGGAAATAGTACCAAGAAATAGCCATATTTGTTTTCATGCTGTGCTTTCCAGCAGAGGGTTCAGTCATTCTCAGTTTAGAGCTTTAAAGAGGTTTTTGTTTAATTGCATCAGTACTCCAAACAGTCCTTTAATAGCCTTTGCTAGTTACACATTCTTGAGAGAGTTAACAAACAATGTAAGTGTAGCAGACATAAAATTTACTAAACATTTAGTGTTTTGAGAATCTAAGCTAACTGAATATGTCTCCCTCCAGTTTATTTATCTTTTTTTTTTTTTCCCAAATATTACGCTTCAGTTGGGTTTTGTGTCATCATTCAGTCTGAATTAAGTGTTTCACTCTTCAAGATGCTTTATAATCAAGATCATGCAATAGTAACTACAAAAGTACTAAAAAATAATAAATGTTTCTAGGGAGCTTTTACTAAGACTACATCCACTTTTGGGCCAAATTAGCTCTTACTGAAAGTACTTGAATAATTCTGATGCAGAAAGGAATAAGAAAAAAAGTAAGAGAAAGTTGGCATATGTGCAAATAGAAATCTCTATAGATTTGAATTTTATGTTAAATCCTTTATGTTGCAGACGCACAAATAGTAACAGAAGCCTACTTAACTGTCAGATGCTGTGACCCAAGGTGGGCTGCATGGCCTGGATTGCAAAGCATAGGCTCAAAAAAAGCTACAACTGTACAAAGAAATTTCACATACCAGCTGTACTCTGAAGCCCGGAAGCTAGCCAGTGTAGAATGGCCTATTTCCATGTTATTAAATTCTTTTACCCACACCAAAATAGGTCAGCTTCATGGAAAGTGACTGCAAAGAATAATTCCTGATCTGTATTAACTTCCTCAAATGCCCTGACTTTGTCTTAGAAAGCTTTACCCAGTGTTGGTCCAAGCCATGCCCAGTGGCTGTGCTAAGGCTAACAGTACAGATCATTTAAATGTCCGGGAACTTTCCCTAACACTCTTATATCCTTTTGTAAGTCTTCAAAGCAAATTAAAATGAGCCATTGCATACCTTCTTTTAGTCCACATAAAAATGTCTATGGTCGCACTGAATAAGTGGTGGTTCAGGAAAAAAGAAAGTACAGCACTAACTCAGGTGGGTCAAAGAGAAACAACAGGCAAGTGTCACCGAGCTGACAGTGTAGTGGCCAAACCAGCAAGGCTGAGCTGTACAGAGCTGTAAAGTATCTGGGATGGTGAAGACTCATGATCTCAGTATAGCAAAATGTGGAGAGACTCAGAGCAGGAAGTGAACCAACAAAAAATTATTTTAGCAGTGAGTGAAATTATTGGGGAGAAAAAAAAATGCTTGGGGAGGAGAAGAAGGAGGGTCACACTAGTTATAAGATGAAAATGAGATCAAGGATAAATTTGTGTCTCTTTCAGGAGAAGGGAAACAAGAGTGCATGCTGAATGTAAGGATAAACAGCGTGAGGAGGAAAGAGTAGGCCAGAGAACACAGAGATGAGGTGCAGATAGTACAGAGATGTGAAACTTGGAGGGAACCTAGATTAAAGAGGAGTTACTCTAAGTCCTCCTCTGACTCCCGTAAGAGCACTGTGCAAATACTGGTTTGCTAGTATTTATTCAAGTACTGATTTGACTATTATTTTGCTGGTGTTAAAGCTATAATTAAGTGACTTACTGGTGTTACAATCCAAAATTATAATGACCTCTGCAAGGCTGCTGGTTTCATGATCACTTACAATTGTATGGGCCCATTTCTGGAGTCTTTGCATTCCTGTCTTCCATCACTCCTTGAAATGGCTGGTTTAAATACATTTTCAACTTTAAAATGCAGGTTTAGTTTACCTAAAACTCACAGGTAAAAGGAAATCAGACTTGCTTAAGATTTTCTGACATTAAAAGATTTAAGCTTCATTTACAAAACCTAGCTGGTGCTTTTTTCCCTTTATGTCTTATGACATAGTGGTTAGAAAATTAACAAAGATAGAGAAGACCAGGATTCAACTTTCGCTCCCTTTCTGATTCAAAGCAAGCTCTGACTCAGTCTCCTACCTAATCACTGCCTGCAGGCTAGTCTGCAATGAATCTGTCCACCTGTCCTCTGCAAGTATCTCCCATTTGATATAAAATAAGTAATTATTTGCTGGAACTAAATTAGGGCTTCTTGTCTGCCAGACAAATTCTTTAATCAATGAAAGATAGACTCATTTTCATCCCGAGAGCCAAAGAAGATCAAGTGCTGTATATAAAGCACAACTTTTAGCAGGGATACCAAGAGAGGCCATACTTCCCTATCTAAATTGCAGTATGTAGAATAACTTCCCAGAAAGTTGGGCAGACTTGTTAAAATACTTAATTAGACAGATCTGAGCTCTGAACCTTAATCCCAGGTAAGTTTTCTAGAAAATTGTCCAAGTACAAAGGGAATAAATCTTACTACTTCTTTTTTTTTTTTTTTCCCTTTTTTTTTAAAATCAAAACCTCTGCTTTCATTATTTTATTTTTTTAGGCTAATGAACAGAATAATTTCTTAATCACACAGCCCTTTTCTGTAAATGTCTAACTTACTACTGGGTGGGATCTGTGTTGTATTCTTCTGAAATCTTTAAAAGCAGATACCATTATCTGAGGAACTTCTTTGTCATAGGCCACTCAACCAAAGTAGTGGGTTAAAAGATTTTTTTCTGTCTCATGTGGACCAGGATACCTTTTATTTGGACGCAATTTTGCAATAAAATCTGAGCAAGACTGGTTCAAAGCCACATGATGGTATCAGCCGCATTTGGTTTACTGAGTGAACAAATTGACCTGCTTTTATATAGTAAATAGCGTGTGTGCAATTTCTGTGATGTATTAAGCGTCCCAGAATATATAAATAAATACCTTTGAGAGGAGTTTTCAATCCACAGAGTGTGTATGCATAAGTATGTACAGGCAGGCTATTCCATGTTCAGCACTTGGTTGCCCTTTCTTTCAAAATATTTCTAGAGATTTTAGTACTTGGAAGTAAACCTACTAAGATAGGCTATGAACCAATAAATGATGACCAAAAATAGATGCTATATAAAGGGTAATAATAAGCAAACTTTGTTCCTAATATCATAATTGTGAAACAGATAATAGATCTATATAATAGATCATCCAGATAATAGATCATTCAAGTAGCATGCAAAGGTTATACAGCTAGGAGAAAAAAGCACTAGCTCTCTTTTATAAAGGTCTTTTTTACTTGCAGTGAAATTCCTGAAACTGCATCAATGAAAGATATTTTTTCCGGTTTCTGAATTGTCTGTTTTGTGGACTTTTCCATTTAAGATTGTTGTTTCCTCTGCTGTCTCCAGTGGAGAATTCAACACATTCTGTAAAACACATTTTACTGGCCACTTTTGAAATCCAAATCCAACTAGCTGCAAACTATTACAATATGGACAGGCAGATGACGTGAAAAGTCCTAGGAATGATCGTTCAACCTTGCCTTATTTAAGGTGTCACCACCAGAAAGATGAATAGCTGCATTTTTGTTTCCAAGCATGTTAGCATTTCTGGAATTTTGCCATGCTCTTTTATGCAAACTAACCTGATGGATTTTACTGGGATGTTTCTGGAAAGATCAATGACAGCAAAAACCTGTCCCTTGTGATGTCTAGGCATTTCTCTACAGCCATCTGAACATTTTAAATGTGGTTGCCAAAGACACCTGAGATAATGGTTTCTGACCATCAGAAAGCTTTTTTAAAATCCAAGATATGCACAAGTAGACAAAATTCAAGTATTGGGTCCAGACCTTAATTAATTTTACTTCTATTGAAAACAACTTTCAACCATTCTCCTACAATATTGACTTCTCCTGTGAGTTGGAAATGATATGATAAAACATAGCTTTAGCCAAATCATTCTTTTGAGTAAAAAAAGGAAATTAAGGGAGTGCCGCCTTAAAAATACACTTAAAAGTAAACCTAACTTATCGCTGATTTCATAACACACTTAAGAATGGTTTTTAATTTGCTAATATCGGAATAAATACTGTATAAAGTTTAGAATTCAATTGCATTTCTTCTATATTGGGGCATTATCCTCTAAAAGCGTATTATGTCATATATAAAAAGACATACTATTTCTTCGACTAAAATGATTTGCATGTGCTTTTATTGCTCGGCATACAAGGGTTTATTTCTCTAAATTGCTTTCATAGTCACTCTGTCATCAGTGAACAAAAGAAAGAGACAGGAAAACTGAAGCACAATAACCTTACAAAATATGAATCAACCAATTCACTTAATTGGTTTGATTCCATAAAGTATAATTCACACCAACTAATTATAGAGTTTTTGTCATTTAAATGTTGAAGTAAATATAACCCATCTATCCTTTCTTGACAGTTATTTTAAAGAGTTGGAAATAAGCCACAGCTGTCCTTGCAGCTAGTTCAGACTGGTCTAACGATGCATTAAGGGTTAGCCCATTAGCTTCTAGGAAGGATGTGCCGAACTGTCTTTTTACTTAACCAGCAATTGTGTATGTGAGTAGCTGAGAGAGAAAGGCCATCAGTTCCCTTCTGGACCAGGATGCATGCCTACACAGATAAACAGCTTTTATGCACTCTTCTCTGTTCAAAGGTAATGTTGTGTTATATAAAATTTTCATTTAATTGCAGTGAGGAGTCTTTAGGTCTTGCCAGGCCTGAGCCTGGCACCTGCTTGGACCTGCTTCTAAAGACTTATTTTTCACATAAACTAAAATTCTGCACAAGTATCCTTTTAGCTATGGCAGTCAAGAAAATGACAAACATCATTTTCCTGGCAGGTAGTTACTCTGAATCATTGCAATGTTTTCAAAGAGCAAAACTGAAAAATGAAGTTACTGTATTAGAAATAAAATTCATACTTGACTTTTTTTTTTTTTTTTTTTTTTTTTTTTTTTTTTAATTTTTTTTTTTCCTATTAATTACTTTTGTTTAGCTGTAATTAGTCTTGTGTCTCTGTGAATTTCAGGCACGCTATACATCATCTTACATACTCCTTAACCAAATGAGACTGGTTAAGTCAATCCCCATTGATCAGGATTTTTGCTTTTACTATTTTTATTAAGTAGAGGTTCTTAGTTTATAAGAATATAAATGTGTTGCCTGTAACACATTCCCCCAGAAAGGAATGTTTCAGGTAACTGTTTGCCTTGATCAAGATTGTTCCAATACACAGGAGTACCCATAGTGACATTTTAGCTTGTAAGGCATGCTAAATGTTTATTTTCAGTATCAACACGAAACTCCAATGTTATTCTCTTCTGTTTTGTTGAGAGTAACTGCTAAAATTCAGCTTCTGTGACATTTGATATAATAGAAAGAAAAGGTTTTCAACCCTATTAGCATGCAAAGCACAGGAGAAGCTTGGTCTCTTGTGATATTTTTTTTCTCCTTCATTGCAACAATTGGGTAAAGATGTCATAACTATAGTGTAGGCATTAAATGAGAACTCAAGGCTATCTTCTTCAAAGAGGATGATATATTCCATGATTTCTCTGTGTCATGAAAATTGTCGGACATTATGTGAGACTTGTGTATTTTTGCAACACCATAGTAGGTGAAAGCATAGAATAAAAGAAAGAAAGATACACCACTGAAAATCAGACAGGGGAAAGAACACTGGGCCCAAAGAACTTGCCAATGCACTGAGTTTTTCAATTTCCAGGCAGTTACATTATTCCCTCTTGCACCTGTGGTACCCTTCCAGAAGCAGGGGTTCCAGCTGAAAGGGAGGAGACTGCAGTGTTGGGTGGTTTAACGAGGATTGAGGACAAGGACGGGGGAAATGTTGGTTCAAAGAGACCCTCTGAGATGATTTGCTTGTTGACCAGATTTGACAGGATGTCAGGAAACACAAGGAGGTGACAGTGTCTGTACTCCATGCGAGCTCTGACAAAATAAGGCAAAACTGGACAGAGGTTTTAGGTGTGAAATTTAGACTTGCAGGTGAAAGTTGAAGTTAAGGATATTCACAATAGCATAGTCTGACATCGTCTCACTACATACAATCAGGGAGAGAAAGATGGAAAGGCAAAGCTTTAAATGCCTGGCTGGGAAAAGGGTGGGAGGAGAAGGGATTCATATTATCAGAAAGTAGGGGCACTTGCTAAAGAATGTGCACCCATAGACAAGATGCAAAATTCATTTTGGCCATAGTAAAAACAGGCTACAGAAAGTTTAAAAACTTCCCTGTGACCATTGTGATTCTACCTGAAAAGTCCAGGAAAAAAGGCAGGTGTTGGAAAGCACACAATTCCCCAAAAAATGCAGAAGTACACAGTTCAGATAATGGGTTCAGTCATCAGAATTTTGCATTATTCACTGAAGAATGCTACAAAAGGTAAGGGTAGTCCAGTAGGAAATGCAGAAATGGTAGATTACACAGAATCAAACTAGGGTCCAGTAAAGAGAAGAAAGACACAACATAAAGTCAAGGGTTAAAATGGGAACTAGTATGGATAGCTATAATGCTTTAAGAATATCAGCATAATAGGCATGTTCGAAATCTGAGAGAAAGAAGAAAATCAGTCAGGCAGTGCAGTACCAAGGGGCAAAATACACAAGGAAGGCAAAGTAGACCATATCAGTGGATGAATAACAATGCTTGTTAAAGGAAGCTCTAAGTCAAATAAGACTTTTCTAAGAAGAGAACAGTATTTATTAACACAAGCTAGTCAGGTAAAGTTTTTTAGTTCTAAATTTTACAGCAACTATAATGAGTTTAGATTCAATATCTGTGCAGGAGCAATAAGAAGCAAAATTACATCAGAGTTGTACTCATTTAAATAAAGAAATAAGTTAAAAAAAAAAAAAGTGCAAATAAAAGTTAAATCACTGTGGATGGTGTGGATGCTATCTGGGGACACTATTTTGAAAACCCACAGCATCCGTTAACAAGTAAGTCAGCAAGGGTAAATAACATAGCTAATAAAAGCAAGAACACATCTTTCAAAAAAATGAAGTTGTGTCTCAGGGAGGACAATAGAAAGAACCATAAAATCTGCTTTATCTATAAAACCACGATAAAGAAGACAAAAAATGAGTTTGAATAAATCTCTAGCAAACAAGCTAACAATAATTGTCTTTTAAAGACATCTGTAGGCAAAAGCCTGAGAGCAACAGTGTAAAGCCAACCCAAAATTGAGATATAGAAGAAGTACTCAGGGAAGATAAGATCACAAATGTAAATCTTAATACTTCTTTTTTTTTTTTTTTTTTTTTTTTTTTTCCCCTTTGTATTCAGTGTAGAATAGCTGGGGAATTTTTCTATCCTGGAACCCTTCTTTATGAGGGACTCATGAGAAGGTTAAATTATCTATAGAAGCAGTTGTGGAACGAACAGACACAACAGTAACACATCATTGGGATTAGCTGTTACATGCCCAAGAGCCTGAAGGATGAAATAAGTTAACTAATTTGATATATAATATTTTGCTTCAAACCACTGTGGCACATGAAGGCTTGGAGGTGCTAATGTAACACTGATTTTTTTTCCCCCCCAAAGATTTCCAGGGAGTTTGGGGGAGTTAAGGATGGATATGACTGACACGCGCAGGGCAAACCAGTAAGAGCAGGATTAATGGACTCAGGGAGAATAGCCCATACTGAAAAAAGCTCAACACAGCTTTTCTAAATAAAGGTCATATTTTGCAACACTTTCTCAATTCTTTAAAGAGGTCAACATGCAGGTAGATAGGTAGGGATGGATTCAAAACAAACGAGAGGAAGCTGTTTGTTGTGTGATATATGATATCTATGTACCTCACTAACATAGGATGTTTTGGACTCTGAAATTTTACACAGGTTTCAAAGCAATGGGGCAACTTGCTGTAAGAAAAATCCATTGAGGGTTGTCAAATACAAAGATACCATCTGGGCTAAAAATCATTAGAAACTGAGGAAATGTTCTGGAGCACTGTTTGGCCTGTTCTTATGTACACCCTCTGCATGTCAGTGTAAGAGACAGAAGGCAGGGCCAGATGGATCTTTTGTCTTAACACGGTCATTCTTCCATGCCTGCAGAACTGCAGTGTATTTTCATACTGAGGAAAAGAGAATAATATCCATTATATGAGAGAGAACTGTGAAGTTTCAGGTGTGGTTTGGTACCTAAGGAGCACTTATAATACATAAAGTGGGATTACGATTCATGTGCAAGAAAAAATGCAAAGTAAAAGCCTGCCATGATCTTACCGCAAATTCACACAGATGTTCTAATATGAATTTGCCTTACATCTTTTAGCAGCTAACTGTTTTGGTACAGTTATCAAGATTTATGCTTGATTAGTGTCTGAATTTCAAAGGTATGGTATATAAAAAAACTTCAGTAAATTTAAGGAGAGCAGTAAGTGACAATCCTGCTAATCATACACAGACCGTGAAATTCTTTAAAATATCATACTTCTGAAAAGCCTAATTTAATCTAACTGATATGAAATGTTATAAATTGTCACTGGATGATCACTAGTTTGAGGCTGTAAGTGTTTTCAAGGTCAGATGTAATCTTCTGGGTCAAGACGTAAAAAATCTGTTCCTGGTTATCATAACAACAATGCTTAGGGTGAGCCAGTTCTGTCTTTGGCACCTGGAAGTATCAGGTTATAATCTTTGTTATTTGAAGGGGATCATCCAGTTTCCCTTGACAAAATAGTATTTCCCAAAGCATTTTTAAAGTGTAAATGAAATGAACTCTCAGGCTCAGATTGATCCCGTGGAATGATGATATATTTCCTCTTAAACATTAAAAACGCATACTTTTAAATTGAGCTTTATATTATTTTAAAAAGCAAGAGTATTTTTTTCTTTCATCATATACTGTTCTTCTTCCTGAATCTCAATTCCTTGTCCAAAGGATTTTTCACATTAATACTTTCAGTTATGCTTATTTGAAAATTAGTGCATTTGAAATACAACATACTCTTAGGAAATCTGGGTGGGTTGTCATTGACATCCGTGAGAGTAATGTTTACAGTGGTAGTACCAGCTAGTCCTCCCAGCTGTCCTCCCATGTCCTTGGCTTGGATTAGGACTTGATATTGCTCTTTCACTTCTCTGTCCATATTTGGCAAAGCTGTTCTTATTACACCTACAAGAAGAAATGGGAAAAAGAAAGAATAAGTAAACAAAGGGCTGTGATTGTCTACTATTACATTTTAATACTGGAACTTTTGGACTAGGAATGGAACTCTTCCTGAAGGGCTGATAAGACAGAAGTACACAAAGAAACATGGAAATCACTCGGGCTTTCCAAAAGTGTGCTCGTCACCTATTCTACCATTTAAAATGACTGCTGTGACTTTTTAATCAGGACATGAACAGCTGAAAGAGAATGGTGCATTTTCACTAGGGATGTACATGGTGTAAGCATAGGTTTGCCACATCAGGACGAAGAATGCTGCACTGTGCAGAGTAGGGCAATGTAGGAAAAGGTAGCAATGCATCTAAGAGCCTGCATCTTCAGTTGTTTCCAACCAGTTGCTTGCCATCACAGTTAAGCTACTGTGAGCCGAGATAATATCCCTTCTATGCATAAGGAGGTCTTTATTAGAAGATGCTCCTTTGTTTGAGAAAGTTTTCTTGATACTACACATAGATGCAGTGAAAACTTTAGGAGTTTCCTTAAAGAAATATAATTAAAATATCACGGTAAGACATTACCCAAATGACTCTTAATCTTCAGTGATTTTGGATAGCTGACATCTAAATAAACTCCCTTCTGATATGTTAAGGATGTATGTGATAAAATGAAAACTTGTAGAGAGAGAGAGAGGTACTACGGATCATAGGATTAGCTGATGAGGTTGTAAAAAGCTATAAGGTGCAGACTGGTGCAGATAGCATGTAAAACTGAAAAATAAACCAATTGGAAGCATGCTTGATCTCTAAATTATTCGTTTAGAAAATATTATTTTCTAGTATTAAACCATTGAGGTTTAAAAGCATTTTTTTTTCCTCTTGCTGTTATAATAGGTCTGGAACAGTAAGATTAGCTGATGAGGTTGTAAAAAGCTATAAGGTTTTGGGTACTCACGTCTTTCTCCTGAAACTAAATGCAGAAGAGAAAATGCATTTCTTTGTCAAAATTTTACTAGTGCATATTACATTGCAAAATGTGATATATTCAGCAGTATTTTTCAGAAACTGGCTAGGTGCAGACTGGTGCAGATAGCATGTAAAACTGAAAAATAAACCAATTGGAAGCATGCTTGATCTCTAAATTATTCGTTTAGAAAATATTATTTTCTAGTATTAAACCATTGAGGTTTAAAAGCATTTTTTTTTCCTCTTGCTGTTATAATAGGTCTGGAACAGTAAGAAACAAAATTTAAGGGTCATTCTTATCTTTATAGAAGCTAATCGCTGCTCTGCTAACAAGAAAGAATAGGAACCGTTGTACAAATAACTTTGACCTAAATCTGCTATTTCTGGAACCTATTGAATTGAATTGTATAACAATTTCCTTTCTCTCCACTTGCAACTCTGATGATGGTAACTACAACATTAATAATAACTACTATTTTCTACCTCAACATGGCATATACTCTACTGCATAGATCTGGAATATAAATAGCAAATACTTAAGAACATTTAGATACTACAACACTATGCTTTTGAAAACAAAGTTATTCAATGTTTTGTTTGTTCCAGACAGAAATATTGAATTGTAAATATTCATGGGAAAAAACAAAAAAAAACAAACCACCAAAAAAACCCAAAATAACTTTCTGTAAAAAGGATGAACATTACTAAGTTACCTCTCAAATCTCTTAATCCGTATTTTGCCTTGTGGAGACTATATGTTCCACAGTATTTTACAACACCCTTGGTATGTTCATTCTAAGAAGAAAAGAGCTATGAAAATTAAAGACTTTCCTTGTCATACTAGCAAAACAAAATAACAGTAAGTAGAAAAAACTGAAAATGGCAAGATAGTAGGTTGTGAGCAGGAGATGCAGTTCATCTGATTTTTATACCTGTTTTAGGTACAACCGAATGGTTTTCTCAGTTAGAAATATTTCAGTTGGTCTTCAGAAATGAACAAATGGTTATCACTCTAGTAGTAAAGTTCCCAGACATCCACTGCTTATTCCTGTCTGGCAGTATAAGGGCACTATATGTATTTTTTTTCTGTAAAAAAACTGTCTACATCAAAAAAATCAATGAAATAATTTCCATGTCTAGCAGTTCATAGGCATTTTTTTTCTTTTCTACCTACTCTATTTCAAAAGCATAGAAAGAACCCTGAAAAATACTATTTCTACGAAAATCATCAGTTCATATGTACAGGACAAAGGTGATTTAAAGTTACCTAACCAGCAAAACAGAAAAATAAAATGGTGGTAAAGTTCCATGAGAAAGAAAGGACTACAAATTTTGGTATTCCAGCTTCAGCTTCACAAAGAATATCCAAACTTTAAATCAAAGGCTTATTATAATGTAAAGTCCTTACATGCATGTAATGGTGTCCTCCTACTTTAAGATTTACAATAAAGATTGTTCATCTCTAGAACTGAGTAAATTTGATTTTCTTTTCCTTGCAAATATCAGTATCAAATGTGCAGAAAAGTATGGTCTCGATGAGGCTGCTGAAAATTGAAAATAGTATGTATGGGACCAGGGCCAGAAGATATACTCTGCAAAGTTATTGAGTCATAATTCAACAGGAGATGATCCACTCATACAGAGCAGAAAAATCCAGGTTCCATGAGAAACCTTCTGAACAAATATTAACATCAATACTCCTGCTGACACCAATTTGGATTTCAAGAATATAACTGAGGTAAGAATATGTACTATAATATTGAGTCTAAGAAAGGATTGGAGACATCTAGCCATAAATAAGAATATTAACCTCATAAACACCTCAGAAAATTGGATGGAAAGAAGTTTGTCAAAAGGACATTTTAGTAACTGAGCAGAACGTACAGAGGAAAGATAAGGGAGATTAACTGTCTGAAGTGCTCTGTGTTAAGAAAATGTACATTAAAATCAGAAGAGCAATTTCATAACATCAACAAGTAACACCCACATGGAAGATTTGAGGCCTTAAAATGTGCCGGTCCAACAGCTGCTCTCCAGCAGGGCCTGTAATGCATTTAACCTTTCTGAAAGAGCAATGGACAAGTCAACTCTACTGGAAAGTGGACCAGTTATGGAGGAGAAATCTTTTCAGAATTTCAGTTACATGGACACTGCTTATCACCCAGGAAATTTGTAAGAACAGGTTGTTGAAGACTAGAAGAGTATTCCAAGGGTGCATAACTAAACACTTCTTCTTTTATCCTTCACTAGAGCTGAGCAGGCCATCACTTTTGGAAACATAATACAGAGCGACATGGACCTTTGGTCTGACCTGGTACGGATATTTTTAAGTTCTTTAAGTAACTACAAGAGAATGTCTCAAAATCATCACTAGAATACAAGAGACGGCAAAAAAAGCCAACAACAGAAACTAAAAAAAATGCTTATCTATCTGCCAGCAGTTCTGAGTTTGCCTGTCATTTTGTACCAAAATGTCTTTCTTTCCCTTTCCTGTCAAAAACACTCAAGGCAGGTGTCTGGTGGTAAAACTGCAGTGAAAAACTACTGTATCATCTCCTCAGTTATAAAATAAAGAATTGGAAATGCCAGATGATCTGTAGTGCTGCCCAAGACTTCTGGATTTTAGAACAAATCATTAAGCAGCATCCTGTGCATGATTTATTCACAGACTTCTTATCACTACAGTCATTGTTAGACCCACAGTTAACTCTCTGTCCTGGTTTTAGCTGCAATAGAGTTAATTGTCTTCCTAGTAGCTGGTATAGTGCCGTGTTTTGGATTTAGTATGAGAATAATGTTGATAATGCACTGATGTGTTTACTGGTTGCTAAATAGTTACAGTGCTTATACTAAGCCAAAGTCTTCTCAGCTTCCCACACTCTGCCAGTGAGGAGGAGCACGAGAGGCTGGGAGGGGGCACAGCCAGGACAGCTGGCCCAGACTGGCCAGGGGGATATTCTGTGTAATGTCATTCCATGTAATGTCATGCTCAGAGGGGTGGTAATCGCTGCTTGGGGACAGGCTATCCATCACTGGGTGGTGAGTAACTGTTGCATTGTGCATCACTTGGTTTTGCATGTTCCTTTATTATTATTTTTTTCCCCTCTTTCTTTGCTGTCATATTAAACTTTTTTTTTATCTCAACACATGAGGATTTTTTTTTCCCCAATTCTCTCCCCCATCTCACCTAGGTGGTCAGATGAGCGAGCAGCTGCACAGTGCTTAGTTTCCAGCTGGGCCTAAATCACAACACTCTCATACTGTGACATTTCTAATGTAAGACAGGTAACAGCACATTATTGTTGCTCATAGAAGCATGACTCTGTATGCTCTTTTCTGGTATAGGATTTTAAACTATACTGGACTAGCTGTTTCATTAATCTTCCTTTATAGATACGTCTATTCTTTTACCACCAAGGTCCACTTGAATAGCTCATTAAAGATGTCAATTGACAGACTCTGGAAACATTTGGTTTGTATAACGTTCCAGGGTTGGCAGGGTGTAGGCCATCACCTAAGGTCCAGTCACTACTCACTACTGAGTAACAGATGAGAGCATATGATATAGCAATTCAAAGTGCCATGGGGGAAAAAAAAGTTCTTCAAATACTAATAACTATTTTTTTTTTTCTTGGGAAAGTTGTACTAGAACTCCAATTGTGGCTTCAGTAAAGGTTTTTCTTGCCATTGAATTCCTCCTCATTCTTTACAAGATAAGTATAAAGGTAAATACTTTTTTTTTTCCCCTCAGACACTTGAAGTGGCCATTTCAGTTTGAAAAGTAAAGTTTCTCACTGCAAATTGCAATACTATCTCCTGCTAAATGGAGCATGTGACAAAGGAATGTGCCCATTGGAGACAGTGCACTAACTGCCTTATGAGGCTCTCACCTCCAAACTATTGATTGATCGAGGATAAAGGCTCTTTAACGCACAATCTGACATTCAAGTACAGCTTCACTGGAAGGAGAAACTATTCGCTGAAAGGGGCGTATGGACAACTATCCCTGTAACACATTCAGGATGACACAATGCATGACATTCACCATGTAGGTTATTGGCTCCTTAACTGAATTACTAAATATAGAAACAAGAATGACATTTAGAAATATAGGACAAGATACCTAATTAACATGTCTACCAACCTCCCAAATACTTCATTCTCTTTAAATGTATTATCCTTTTCTGCTCATACCTCCAGTAACCCCAGACAAACATATACTATGCCCCAGGAAAAGAGGAGGGCAGGAGATGATTAGCTGTTCCACAGTCTCAAATTAGCTCTATATAGCAAAACAATCATTACTAGGGAATTTCTGACTGTAAGCTCAGCAAGTAAAAATGCTGAGAAAGAAGTATGTAGACCCAAGATACGAAACCAAACCATCAGGAAAAAACCAAAAAAATAGAATGCATGTAGCAGATAAAGCTTTAGCTATAGAGAAGTGGTAAAGCATTAAAAAAAAAAAAAAAAATGTTCAATGTATACATATTTCAGATACTCCAGGTCTGATTCGAGGAGCATGTTTCTTTTGTTTCTACAACAGATCGGAATTCATTCAAAAAATGGTGAACAGTCAAAACAAAATCTTGTGCATAACTCTACCGGCTTTTGGCCATATCAGCCCAGTCCATATTTATTCATTGATACTGCCCACATCAATCAAAATCCAAAGTTTAAATTTTCCACTGTTGCTCACAAACTATTTACCTGTCTTTGGATCAATGGAGAAATACGGTTGACCCTGAAGAATGCTGTAAACCACCCTAGCACTGTTTCCATAAGTGGGATCATCAGCATCTGTTGCTTTCACTTGAAGCACATATGCACCTGCAAAGAAACACAAATAATCACATTTTTATTATAGAGTGGTCAGGGATATTTCAGACACATTAGTCCTGTTGCTAGTGGATTCTGTTGTAATTCTTGTTCCACTGGAGACAAGGCGACAATAAAACAGTCAATTCTTCAGCTCCATGCTAGTAACCATCTAGGTAACAGCTGAGGCACCATGGGAAGGAAAGGGAAAGCAGCCCACCATCAGAAGACATTTATAAACAGTTCATGATGCATGCATTATTTACAAAAACTTTCTACCCAGCACATATAGGATGGAGGCCTGGGGAAGCGTAACACTGGATTTTGAAAAAGGAGTATGCCCCACAGTTTTGTAACTGGTTGAAAACTGTGGAAGTAAAATATGTGAGTCACCTTTAAACCAAGTTTTTGATCAAGGAACTCTTCAATCTGCCAGTGAACCAATCTCTAAGTACTTTAAAAAACTATAGTGCTGTCTCCTAAAGGTGGAATTCACATTCCCATTGCAGAATGGAATTATGTGTTCGATTGAACCAGTTGTCTTCAAAATCCAGATTTGAGTCTTCTTCCCTTTCTAATACATCTCAATAGGAAACAAAAGTACTATGGAGGAAGAACTTCCCCTTGATACTCTATTTTCAGACATGGTTATAGACCAGACCTGGTGCAATTTGCTTTACATTCCGACTTAAAGGGGACCCCTGCCATGGAGCCAAAGAAATGCACTTGAAGACAGAAAACTCACTGTAAATAGCCATAGCCTTGCACAACTGTGTTGTCCCTCCCGCTGGTCACTAAGCAATTTACCCGCATTTCCCTACTGCCTCGTAATGAAAGTGTTCAAATCATAGTCTTCAGCAAAACAAGTGGCCACATATTTAGGCTTTTCTGTCAGCTCTGAAGAATTAATATTTTCCTGTGATCTGTGGAAATGAATGTTGGAATTTATGATGCTGATTTGGAATGAGTGAGGGTTAAGACAACTTACATGAGAAATAGCACAAGGAGGAGGGTTATCCCCACTATCTTGTTTTAAGAAATGTTCTGCATTTGGAGGTCATCTGGCATTTTTTCAAGAATATCTGTGGGATACTGCAAGTGCTTCAAGGCTGCTACTTTTCTGTAATGATAACTGGCAATTTTCAAAGGATGTTCACAATCTAAAATTAAGCTTCATGGACTCGTTGAAGTTTATTTCCGGGAATGCCTCACTGAGAGATGCCCCATTGTGAAAGGTCCTACAATTTAGACAGGAAAGTAACTCATAGCAAAGGCGGCTGTTTGGAGGACTTTTTTTCAGTCATCATCCCCCCTCCCATCTCTCCATATGAGTATTGACAGTGCTGCTGAACGGTCTGAAATTAACATTACAAAAATACTTGCTGCATGATGGCTGGTCATACAAGACTGCTACTGTTACAGTTGTTTATTGAACAACAGAGAATTAAAAGGTATTCCAGGAGTTATTCTTTTTATCTTCTGAAGAAATATAAGTGCTATTTGACTAACAATCACCTTTTAAAGTCAATAGGCTGATCATGTTTTTAAGCTGAGGGTAAGTTTCATTAAAATCAACTTCTAAAAGAAAGAAGAGATTAGCAATGAATAAATGAGGAAAAATAAACCACTGAGATGGATTCAGTAAACTAAAAGCCTGAGGTTACTGTCTTGATTTTCTAGATACGAAGTGTGAGGAATGATACATGTCATAGAATAAGAAAGTCCAGGTTCAGTATAACAATTGTGGAAGCAGTGCATACTCAAACACTTGTGCCTTTCTTTACTTAACACATAACCATAACTGACTATACATTAAATAGCTTAGACAAGCCCAGCTAGAGGAATACATTTTCCTATGGGAATGACAGACAGAGCTATCTAATACCTGTAGAGCATTTGATGGCGTTCATCTGTTCCTGTTCATAAGCAATATCTTTGTAATAGGATCTCCTGCTTTCAGCCCTGATTTCTGCTCCAGAAATTCAGGGAGCCACAGCAACAGCTTTATTCTACTCCAGTAACTATGATGTAGAAAGAAATGGTAGCTTTCAATTTTTTTCCCCCTCTCCCCTTGAAAACCAGAGGTTCGCTGTACATGTCACCTTTGGACCTTTACTGTTGTGGAAGAAAAAGGGGGTGTGATTTGTTACTTCTGGAGCAATTACACTGACAAAACATGTCACGTTCACTCAATGTATAGTACAACCTCCCTTAGTGGTATACACACAATTGTCCTCCTGCCTTGCTACAGTATCTCACTATCTTCCCAACCTAAAGAATTCAGTCTACTTTTTCCACTGAAATGCTACCTTTTAACATAGTTGCCATTTTCTTTGCTCCCCACCAAATTGTTCAGTCTCACTGAGTTCTGACCTTAGGCTGGTGACTTTTGCACCCCTCCAAAGTGGTGGAGCAGAGCAGTAGATTCCCAGAAGCTGAGGTCTGAGCTGGAACTGGGTGAATGAGCGCTCTGGCTGACAAGTGTGCTGTTTTGGGACTGGTTTACCCTGCACTTTTGCCAAGAAAAAAAAAAAAAAAAAAAAGCAGTGCTGTCACACATTCTGAAGTCTCCCCTTGGGCCAGGACTCATGTTTCTGATGCCACACTGCTTACTACTTCAGGGAGATGATTTTAGTTTGTCTTCTAAGTATGAATTGACAAAATTTTGTCGTCATGTTACCAAGGTCTTTGCTTTGCACCTTGAAGGGAGGAGCAACATTCTCCATAAGAGAACAGGACAGGCAGACGAAGATTTAGAAATGCAAGAATAGAAAGTTAAGCTTCTTTGTACGTGCACTTATTTCTGAAGTGCTGAACACTGAGAAAACCTACCAAAGGTCAGGATTTAAAAATCTAGTATTTCTGGAAGGCTAGCCACAACACCTGCCTTCTCACTGGTTATCAAGAGAGAAGTTGCAAAAACCATAACAAAGATCTCTCCAACATTTGAGACTATCTGATAGAAACAACAGGCCTGTCACTCAGAGCACTGGTCATCACCTCAAGATGGCGAAACACATATTTTACTACTGACTGTTCACGCTAACTTTGGACAGCAAACATAGACAGTTAAAATGCTACTGAAGTCAGGCAGTGACAAAAATCTCACGTTACCTAATCAATACTTTTGCAGTACTTTTGGGCTTTAGATTATATCATCTTTATGAATTTTGCTTCACTATACCTTACTTGCAAACTGAGAACAACACATAAGTCTATATGCCAGCTCTTTTAAAAAATAAGAATTCTTAAGCGTAATATTGTACTGATCTTGAGATTCAAAAATCAACACATTGAAGCTGCAATGAGACAAAATAAATCATAAATGGGATTCAATTTTAAGGAAATTATTTAAGAAGAAAGCATTGTACCTCTTAAATACGTAAGCTGTTAGTTACAGTAATGCTTATTTTCTATCCATTTCAGTTACGATTCCGCACCTGCATTTATCACTATCAGAGCTTTTCTTTTAATCCTTAGAAGCTCAGTTCAGGAAAAAATAATTACAGTCCTACTTTGAAGAGGACTATAAGATTTGCTAGTTTGCTATGCTAGGTCATATTCAGAAGGCAAATTTTGCAAATTTAGCTCTGGCAAAAATGTTGCAGTTTTTTTCTTATGGAAAACTTATATATACTTTAAGAACTTTTTACCTTCATATGAACAGTGTGATTTATTAATCTATCTGTAGAAATATAGAGAAAATACCAATACTATTTACTATTTTACTCTATCAATACCTTGAATAAATCTGATTTTGACTCCTTATGGTTAAATGACATTTCGTTATTGTTGCTATAAAAGAGACCGAGAAAGAAAATGATCTGTATTTAATAGATAATAAACTATTTATATCTTATCTCATTATGCCTACCTTTTTATACACATGGTAGAGTATTTAAGTTCTAATCAGATTTGCAGTAAAAGATAACCCACAGCAGTCAATCATATGCAATGAGCAAGACACATCAGCATGACACTGAAATAGTGGAATTCATAAATGTATTTCCTACAGGTGAAATAAAATAGAAAAAAATCACCCCAAATCCAACAATTGTAATTGATTTTGATACTGTCCTTCAAAACATCCTTGTCTCTAAAATGCAGAGACATGGATCTTGACAATGGGACAACCTAGACCTACATGGCACCAGGCCTGCTGGCATCAGATGGGGTCCACCTTTCTCAAAGGCAGTCTTTGCTCATGAGCTACCAGGGCTCATTGATGGACCATGAAAGGGGGAAGGGGGACAAGCTGAGGGATGATGCACCAAGGTTAGAGGGACGGGGTGCTAGCGAGGGCCCTCAGCCTGTTGCTCTGAGACAAGCTGCCTGGTTGCTCTGAGATGTGCTGGCTACACTGCAGCACACTTGAAGTCTTATGGAGGTGAGCCAGGGGCTCCTGAGGTAATCTGAACCAAGAGGGAAACACCAGTGAAAGACATTAAAGGAATTAAGGGGTGGTCCTCCAAGAAGGTGATACAGCTGACAGCCCAGCTGAAGGGCCTTATGCTAACGCCTGCAGCATGGGCAACAAACAGGAGGAGTTGGAAGCCACCGTGCTGCGAGAAAGATATGACCTAGTTGCCATTACTGAAACTTGGTGGGATGAATCCCATGATTGGAGTGCAGCTGTCAATGACAACAGGAGAGGAAGGAGGGCCCGAGGCATTGCCCTCTATGTCAAGAAATGGGCAGAGTGTGAAGAGCTGTCTCTGAAGAACAGCTATGAGCAGGTTGAAAGCTTATGGGTAAGAATCAGAAACCGAGGCAACAAAGCGAACCTTGTGATTGGGATCTACTACAGTCTGCCTGACCAAGGGGAGCTTATGCATGAAGCCTTCTTGCTCCAGCTACAGGAGGCATCGCTGTCCTGCTGGGGGCTTCAACCACCCCAGCATCTGCTGGGAAAGTAGCATATGGAGCTGTAGGCAATCCAGGAGACTCCTGGAATGCATGGGGGATAACTTTGTATTCCAGGTAACAGACAACCCCACCAGAGGGCTGTCACCAACGTGAGTGAGCTAATCAGGGACATCAAGATTGGAGGCAGCCTGGGCTGCAGTGATCACAC
>KL254589.1:2047-21493 GCA_000699545.1 Podiceps cristatus | reverse complement strand
TATCTATAGATCACTTTTGTGCTGGCTTTAAATATTCTTGGAGGAAATGAGTTTGCTGTGGCTAGGAACTTCCAAGTGCAAATACAAGTCCTTTCCCACTCTATCCAAAAGCAACTCCCAGACAGAATAACTGCAACAATACACACACATGAGGAAGAATAACATTATTTAGCTCTTTGTACAAAACTGTTCTATTTTCTGAAATTAGAAGAAAATGTGGAAAAAATAGGTAAAAAAAATAATGTAGAACGCTGCAGGTTTATTTTTGCAATGAATTCTAGCTAGATTTATATTTACTATTTATTCTGTATAATTTTATATTTTTTTCAACTCACAAGAAAAGAAAAAGCTTATTCCTGGCTGCCTTTCAAGCAAATCAAGGAACTGCTCTCTATCTATGGAAAAGAAATAAAGAGTTTTTTAAAAGTGTTTTTTCTTAAAGGTCACTTTTTAATGAAGGCAGCAACTTCTGCATGCACAAGTTTAGAACTGTTTGGGAATTATACACAATGCTTCTCAGTATCGTCATGTGAACAGAAGCATCTTGTCCAGAGTGGTGTAAGGCCATTCAATTTCTGTGCATGACTGACATGGTGCCAAAACACAAATTCTGACCTGCATTTATCTTCCTCTAAACACATCTTTTGTAAACTGACTATGCATGAACTTTTTTTTTTTTTTTCTAATTTTGATTTGTAGTGCAAAAGATCAGTTTAATTACTACATGTCTACTATGTATGCTAAACTTAGCATTGAAGTCTTGATAAACTCAGAGTAAAAAGATATATTTAGTTCAGCTTACTGCTGATGTCTTACCTATTTGTATATACAAATGTGAGTTCTTCATATTCTTTGTACATAAGTTTCTGACAGAAAATTTCCCTATACTATATACAAAAGTCAGATTCTCAGTTCTTTCAAATTTGCATAGAGATAATGACTTTGATGGTGCTATACTCATTTCTGTGTTTGAGGATCTGACCACATGTTGTCTTTGTTAACAAATCCACTTCCTTATTAATATTTTTGAGGTGTCATCAATTTCTTATGGAAGTCAAACTTGTTGGCTTCCAAAAAGCAAAATGTCAGTTATTAGAGAATAAGTATTATTTCCTCTTTCTATGACTGAAAATGATTTAGTTCAGAAAACCTGTGTATTTAGGAGGATTAGGAAGAGTAAATCTGGTGACAACATATTTATTTCACTGCTATCTTTATTCTGGACAAGTAAAAATAATGTTAAGTATTACTTGTGCAGGTAAGTGTGATCAAAGGGAAAATTCAGCTACATTAACTTTACATTAACTTAGGTATCTAGTGTTGTATTAGCTGTTCTTGCATATTCAAGACAAGTGAATGCCATAGAAACTATGGAAGCCTATGGCGTGAACTGGAGGAGCAACTGTAGCCCAGGTGGGATAGCTTAGAACATCAAAATGACACTAGATGTCTACATTTAAACAATTTAGTTTCAAATAGAAAAAAATATAAGTAACTTTATTATTTGAAATAATTAAGATACAATGAAAAATTAAATTCAGTCAATGGAAGTGACATTAAAAATCTTTAAACATTGAATTAAGCACTGGAACGGGTTGCCCAGAGAAGTGGTGGATGCCCCATCCCTGGAAACATTCAAGACCAGGTTGGACGGGGCTCTGAGCAACCTGGTCTAGGTAGTGGTGTCCCTGCTCACTGCAGGGGGGTTGGACTAGATGACCGCTAGCGGTCCCTTCCAACCCAAAACATTCTATGATTCTATGATTCTATGATTCTATGAATCAGACCCATTAATATAATTGTTTTTCAAATTCTCAGAGATCTAGAATTAGTGTAGAGAAAAAAAATGTACATGGGACTTGGTAACAGTTTAGTATTTCAGTGTCTTTCATTTCAGTAGTTATTTCCATTAGTAAAAAATGGGTGCAAAAATAATACCCTGCAGTTGGCAAGATGCAGAGAAATGATTCAGGCCCTCAGGCTTAGATTTAAGAGAAATAGCTTCAGACTAAAGACAATTGCCACATGCACAGATGTCACTTTGCTTAGCTGTTAACAGTTACTTGGCAGAATGTTGAGGACAACTGTGTGGCAAAACATTCTTCTTTGTTGCAGTCTCAAAGCATCAGAAAGAAGAGTGAGCTAAATTCATGTCAAAGCAAGTCAGTTATGCAGCTGTATCAGAGCATCACTCAGCAGAATTAAAGAGAGCTTTAGCTTTTAGCTGTCCCTCAGCAGGGAGATTCACATCATCCATTATATAAGGACAACTGTATTCCGTGGCAGCTTGCAACACTGCAAGTAGTTTTGCAGTATCCAGGAATCACTAGAATGTGGCATGTCAACCACTTTCCTATCATCTGTCCCTACTGGACTGCCATGTTGTGAAAGTTTGCATGATGAGGAGAGAGGAGTCTGCCAATAGCCTTACCTCTTAATAACATTCTCAGACAGTGATTTTGCAGTTAAGAGGAATCTTTATATTGCCGTAACAAAAAGGGATAAGAATTTGGCCTTATATGATTATTCTTTAGCTGAAGAATATCAGTATTTGCTGATAAAAATATAATCATAACATAGGGAAGGTATCACGTACAAAGAAAGAAGCATGCAATATCTGTTTCTAAAAGTTCCTTGGAACAATTTCATTATAACAATTAGAAATGTGTCCTTAATGTTGTTGGTGTTTGCGGAAAGTTGGGAGGGGTATTCAGAAATTTTTTTTTAAACCATATTTTTTTTTTCCCCAGTCACAGGCACAGTTAAGTGATTTGATACATTTCACTTAGCTAGAATAATGGAGGTTGGAAGGCAAAGCATGTTTGACAGTCTGCAACAAAGTGGATCCATTTTTCTCCTGTCAGCACGATAGTTTAATTGAGTGCAAGAACAGTGCTTTGTCAAGCACACTGGTATATGTGGCAGCTATGTTATTGTTGTTAGGGTACCTCAAGGTAACCAACACTACCATTTTTCCCCTCACATTTGAATGAAGAAAATACATTGAATAACACTATGAACCTGTTCCCTAAATAAAAAGATATTAAAGCAACTTATTGCACTTTTTATTTTAAACTGGCTTCCTATTTTCAACTTCATAAAAGTCAAATGTCTTTCTCTTTCTTTTTCTTCCTGCTACAGGTATTTTTCACGCAGACTTTTAGTACCGATATTTGAATATATTAGCTGCAGTGATACCTCTTCAAGCTTCTGAACAGGAAAAAAACAACCCCCACCCCAAAAGCTCTTCCAACAAAACCTGTAGATTTACACATAAATTAGGATATTTACCTATTCAGAAATGATCCAATATTTTCACACATTATTCTCTATTAGAATGACAGATCAATATTTCTGTAACCAAATTCCAGGATGAAAATTAGTTTATACTTCTTGTCAGTGATGTGTCAAAGCTGCCAGATTTGAATCCAAAATGTTTTCACCTGCAGTCTTAGTTTCTCTGATTGAAATCTGAGGATCAGGTTTTGGCCCCTCTTTGCATGACAAAGAAGTCCCCAGTATGACCCCAAATAGAGGATGTTTACAATATGTCACTTACTTATTGTGATTACTAATTGTATAGTATGCTAAACTGAAAAGATAAGTTTGACTGGGACAGCAAACCATCTTGTAAAGATCCATTTCTGCTGGGTTAATACAAAGGGGTATTTACCACAAATATATAAAGCATGATTTCACAGGATAAAGTAATAGTGGCAAGGGAAAAATGGAGGCTGAATCTCAGAATCATCATCAGAAGGGATTCTGGATTATAATTCTGAGGATGCCATTGTCTACAGTATTATACTTTATCAGCCACACCAACACAACTGCAAGATTTCATGTAGATGTACTGAAATCATCATGAGGGAAAAACCAATCAAGCACTTGTCTTAATTCAAAAGATCAACTGAGAAATTTTCTAAAGATTGGCACATTTCTCCTGTGCTCCCCAACACAGAATACCTTCATTTCCATTAATGAATTTCCATCTTGGACAAATTCTGCTCAGCCATAGACAGCCCTCTGGCAGTACAATCTACTGCTACAATTGAAACCTACTCCTTGGAGAGGTTTTGCAGTGTGTGCATTGCCTTCTGTGGTCAGTTCCTCTGGGACTTGATGATTGGTGCACTCTGTTGGATTTGAGACAGGGAAGATGGATGCATTGCTGATCTTGTATTATAAATCAAAAGACTTGTCCCTTTTTGATTTTCTAAAGATTATGATATTCTTGATCTTGTTTGAGGAGTTGATATCAAATCCTTTTGTTCCTTGAGACAGAAGTGAACTGTAGCTGGAACCAATATGGCAAAGTTAATTACCATACTGAAAAGATATAGCATGGCCGTTTTCTTTCCTACACATTTCCTAACAGTCAGCTTTGGCTTTTTGATACAACAGAACAAATTCTTAAGAGCCACACTCTAATGGAAAACAGCTAACCTCGAGGAAGAAAGTAAAATGACAGATGCTGTTCAGCTCTATGAAAGCAAGATGCGATGAAGAACTTTTTTTTTTTTTTTTTTTTTTAATTCGGCTTCACCATGATGGAGTGCACAGCAAGTACATGTGCACAGCACATTTCATAAAATATTACCAAAGTATTGTGTTTTAAGACATTCACTTCAAAATATTCATAGTATTTCCCTCCTATTACTACTGGAAGGACTATTTCTATTCCCACTATTACTTTTAATTCATGCTATGGAATGAGTTGATACAGAAAAGAAGAAACAACTTGGTTTCATATTTCAAGGAGAAATGTTATTTATTGTAACTTCAGCTGTTTGTCTTTGCATATCAATTCATCCATATTATTTTTTAAATTCTTCCGGTTGTAGTTAATTACCAAATAAACTACAGAGGAGTAGATAACTAATAGTTCAAAGAGAAAGAATTCTGAAACATTTTATATATGCAGAAATCTTATGGAATGTTAGCATAAACTTGCACTTTAAAATAAACAACAAAATTTATTATTCATAAAAGTTAGTATTATTTTTAGTTTTAAATTAAGAGACATCTCAGCATTTTTTTAATTTTTTAAAATTCAGAGCCAATATAACACTTCCATAATGACACATATTTGAGCTAAATACATATTAAATGGTTCCATCCACAGACATATTAAAAAAAAAATACTGTCAAAAATAATCTTATACTCCTCCCATCTTTCCCTGACGAAACTGTGTAGTGTGCTATGAAAAAAAAAAAAAAAAAAAAGTGCACATTTCATAGGCAAGGTCTGAGGACCATGGACAAAAGAGGAATTCTTTTATATCTTTATTATATGCACTTTTTGGGGAGTTGAATATTATGGATTCCCATCCTTGTAGTGCAGTATGTTCACACAGTTTGTATGAGAAGCAATTATCTAAGAAATTCAGACTTAAAACAATCAAATGCATGACGTTCTTAACAGAAGGAATTGGCCTAACTGCATGGCCTAACTAATGCAATGATGTTCTTTGGTAAGTGGAAGGGTGTTGCAACTGCACTTTTTGAAAATATCCTGTGTGTTAAATATCCTTTGAATATATCTGCTGCATCAGATCCCAAAGATTCTCTTAAATCTTTCTGAAACTTGATAAGATGCAAGATTCCAGGCTGTCAGTTCTGGGCTAGTTTATGGGCATCCAGACACCTTGGTTCTTTGGGTATTTGGAGGCCAATGAAAAACCTCTAAGGTCACGTATTATAGAGGAAGAGGTTTAGAGCAATGAAGATTTAGATTATTCTTTTCATCAGACACAAGGTGTTCAGTATTCCCCAACATTGTATCAAATGATTTAAGGATGAATGTAAAACATTAATCAGAAAAGTAGCACTTAGATGCCACTGTTCACAAAATGTAAACGATTCCATGAGATATCATGAAATGCAGATTAAGATATGGAGATTTTAACTGCCTCATGTGTTACATTAAGTGTCTTTAAGAAATATGTCACTTCAGGAGAGAGATGGGAAATAGGCGGCATTGCTGTCTATTGACCACTCACGCATTCAGATTTCCCTAAGGGAAATGTTGTGCTGAGAATAGCTATCTTCATGTTGCCATACATGATATTATGAAGGCTTAATCATGTTCTATAGATTCTAAAGTAATTGTTTATAATGGACTGAAATCTAGCACTGTTCTAAGCACTGAAGTATCATCTGAAGTAAAATGGATTTCTTGGAGGCTCAGATTCCATCATTATTTTTATTCATAAAGATAACCACAGAATAAACAGAAGCAGTATTATTGTCCTATATAAAACCAAACTTGTAAAGAAAATTATGCCTTCTAAATTTTTAATTGATGTTCAGATCCAAGGGTCATTAAAGCTAAAGAATGATGTCTTTTGGATCTGGATCATTGTCTTATAAGTCTATGTTGTTTTCTGCACAGGTGTATTTAGAAAACAAAAATTAAAAAGTGTGCAAAAACTTAGCAGTGTTGCTGCACCAAGTTTTCTTCCAGCCAGCATGAACTGGGAGTGGACTTTTCTTAACTACAAGGCCCAAACATATGTTAACTCCACAAAAATAATACTGAAGAATCTTATGACACTGTCTTCTGAAAAAGTGAAAGGCATGTGTCTGCTTTTTTTCCCTTTATATTTTCTACAGATAAGTATGCAAAGAAGATAACAACATAGGTTATAAAGGTCAATATCAACAGTAAACACCTAAAAGATATTTGGATAATAAGGAAACCTTCTTCACTAGGAGAGGTAGTGCAGCATTGAAATACACTACCTAAAGTATCTGTGGAACCTTAGTCCTCAGGAGGTTTTCAGGTCTTTACAGTACAAAGTCACAGCTGGTCTACAGGAAGCAATAGTCCTGCTCAAAGCAGGAGATTGGACTAGACAGCATCCAGAGGTCCTTTCCAGGCAAAATATCTGTGCTTCTAATATGATTCTGCAAAAGATTTTTGAGGGTAAAGTAGAAGAGTCTTTCTCTTCTATACATAGGCTTCCTGAATAGGAAGTTAAGGAAAAAGGCAATACTCACCAAATACTGCCATGCAATAAAAGCTTTTCAACAAACTTCTGCAAGATATGGAGAAGTGGTAATATTGCATCAAATTAAACAGTACTTCCCTGATGTTGGTCAGAATGCATGTGAACTGTGGTTACCTAAGTTTATTGTTAAAAGTATTTTTTTTTTTTACATGATGGATGATTTAAAAATTCTAAATAAAACGCTGAATCTGGAATTCTTGAAGAGTGATCCATTTCTGTATTAATTGAATTAATGAACCTGGTTTTCTTGACATACTGGTGGTATAATTCACACATTTCAAAGGTAGTGATAAGCTTACTTTTTCAAAGCATCTTCCAGGCTTTAACAGTTTTTTCTTTATATATTCTGTTTGTCAGAAGGCCAAATTATTATGCAGTCTATGACTAATGTACTTTTAAAATTAAAAATGTTTTTTACATAAAATGCTACTTTGAATCTTTGGAATTATTGGTTGAAGCAAGGTGCATTTCTAAATGTAACTGATGTAGTCAAATGAGGATCTATTTAATATAAATAGATTTTGATAGTTAAAAATCACAAGACAATTTACTTACCTCTACAGTCAGTGATTTGGTGGGGTCTGGGTTTTTTATTTGCTTATGATGCTTCTGGCAATAGTAACCTCACAGAGAATTTTTGATACTCCTGGGGGGGGAAAAAAAAAAAAAAAAGTATCTAGTATAGTTAAGTAGCATTTAGAATCATTCCACCTAAGAAATTATCCTAAAAAATTACCTTTTCATTTTAATTGCTCTATTCCCTGGGTGTTATTGGATGTACAGTCAACTTTTATTGTTTCTTCAGCTTAATTCACCACTTAGCTAGGATCAGCTTTGCAACTGTATCAATGGAATTTTTAAACATTAAATTTCTAGGCTTGCATGACTGAGGTAAGCATACAGCTTTCAAATAAACATCACAGATGTGTTTATTGATAATTGCACATTAATTATCATCACATCAGTTAATTGTCTTGGTTATGACAATCTTCTTTTGGGTCATGAAACACTGCATGTACTACTGTGTCACTTCCCCATCAAAAGTGTACAAATGACAACTCTTTAGTAGAGATTAATATTAGAAAACATGTTAGTTCCTTTGCATGTGATGTAAGTACTCAAAGGGACTTATTTATTCATATATATTTTCTTAAATGAAAATCTCTTTGATTGGACTTAGGATGATCTCAGAAAAGAGCTCATGCCTCTCTTCTTCAAATTTCAAATCCTATGCTTTCTTAGAATGTGTTTTTAAGGAAAAACATATATGGGCAATATTAATCATAGAACCATAGAATCATTTGGTTGGAAAGGGCCTTTAAGATCATCAAGTCCAACCATGCCTAACCACTACTAAACCATGTCCCTAAGCACCTCATCTACCTGTCTTTTAAATACTTCCAGGGATGGTGACTTGACCATCTCCCTGGGCAGCCTGTTCCAGTGAGTGAGTAGTAATGCTGGGTGGTAGAAAGAATATCACACCTCTCTGGTCTAAATGCAATGCTTCATGCCAGTGTTAATTAGTAACCAGCCTTTTCACAGTCCTTGTGTAGTATGTTATCTATTACCTGAAACCAGATACTTCCAAACAGATTTAGAGAAAAAATGCACACAATGATATTTTTCTTTTTCTCATACTCTTCTCTAGGTACATACTTTAGTCATTCTTGGAGACTGGATATTAAATGGACCTTTGATTTGACCTAGGATGGCTGTTAGTAAGTTTGTAACATGTGTTAGTGTAGGATCATTGTGGAAACTGATTTTCTTTAACATAACTATAAGTAGACATGGTTTCTTGACTTTTTCTGTGAAATATTTTTAATAGAAATTCCTAATAGTTTTCATTCTTATGATGGTTGAGTATTATATTAATCTTATAAACTGAACCTCTGAAAGGTAGTACAAACCTGGATGTGTTTCTACCAGAGCAATTATTTAGCCATCTGAGGAGGAAGTGAAAGATTCAAATGATTAAAATAATCACAGAGAATCATCCACAAAAATTTAGTAGAACATCTTCTACTTGAGCTTAAAATCAGACATAATAGTTCAAAAGTTTTTTCCAATATAGACACGAAAATGCTTCTTACTCCTACAATTTAAAAGTAGAAAATGAGACACCAGTCATGTAATTCTTTGGTATTAATGTCTTTGGCATTAAAAATATGATTGTTTTCTACCTACATATGACAATACACTCCCACAAAGACTTGAAAATTTTCTTCCCACATAAAAAGTTTTTCAGACAAGAAATGCCTAAACAGGCTATGGAAAAAAACTGATTTAATGCACAGATATACATAATATTCTGTTAGTACTGCAGTGAATCCTCAGTCTCACTTCTAATAGGAAAATACAAGAGAGGACCAAAAAACATAGGCAGTGTTTTAATCAAAACCACTTAAAATAAACAAACAAAAAAATAAACCTCAAAGAAATAAGTCATTATGGGGAAAAAAAAAAGGTAAAGAAAGGAGATAAAAACACTCTGAGTATTGATCCATTGTGCTCTGCCTAACACATTTATATTCAGCTTCTGTTTTGCTTCTTTTTTCTTTTTCTCTCTCTTTTTTTTTTTTTTTTTTTTTTTTTAATACATGTATAGCTTTGTGGCCCAAATAAATTTAAGTTGTGATATTTTAGGTGATATCTTTCTAGGTCTAAGTTTGTCACCATTGAACAATGGTACAGTCTTGATCCTGGGCTTTTAAAAATAAACAGATGACTAAGGTCCTAATAAACTTACTAGTGTATAACTCATTACTTGCTTTCTTTTATCTTTAAGGGTAAAAACATCACAATACAAACAAGTAAAGCAATGTTTATACGGCAAGGGGAAAGAAGAGGAATTACAGCTCAAGCTGTCTGGGAATTTTCCATCAAAGTACAGCTTGATTGAAAAATTTTTTTCAAAACCCCCAGTATTTCACACAGGAAAACTTTTTTGCCAAAGTTAACAACAATTTTTTTCAGTTGAACACAGTTGTCAATAAGTAAATATTTCAGTTTTTCAGATTATTCTGTTTTGACATTATCCACATCTGATCTTTCATAAAACCCTATGGAAATTGTAGTAGGTAAGCATATGATTTTTTTTTTCCCTGTTGAAAAAGTTTATTCATTGAGCAACACCTTGCATGACATCTTTACCATTTTCCACCTAGCTTGATTGGTGGAAGGCCTGGCTGCACAAAAATAGTAGTGTGGAACACGTAGACTGCAAGATGTCAGAATATTATGGCAGTTCTGATATGACATTCAGTGGCTGTTATAACCAAAATTGGGTCAGGTAAAAGAAATTGGAATGTTTCACTTTAGGAATTATATACTTTTTTTTTTTTTTTTTTTTTTTTTTTTTTTAGTTTAACATATTTATGAACAGCTTTTCATAAATATTTTGTTATTTTATTTTCTGTTTTGTTACAAACTTAAACAAAATTGAAGTCCAAATTTTTCGATTTGACCAATTGTGTGTGAAACGCAACAAATCACTTGTGTTGTATGCTATGATTATCAATTATCATGATATAAGAATACAATTTACTACGCTTGAGTGCCAGACTCTTAAAATGCATGTCTGACTAGGATCACCCATGCCAACAGACAGCCACACCTGTGAGCCTCTGCCATGGCTGCTCTTGGATTAGTAGCAGGGGATTATTCTAGCCTATGACTCATAGTATGTACTTAATGTTCACATGGTAAATGAAAGAGCTAAGCCACTGATTTCCACAGCCTAGAGCAGCTAATGGTGGTGGATCAAAATCTTTCACTGCAATTCCCTTCCAGGTGGTTTAGAAAAAATTTCATGGGCAGGAGGAAAAGAGACATGGTAACTACTGAGAAATGTCTATTTGGTTTTAATTAGGAAAATATAAAGTCAGCTTCTGTGTAACAGCTGCTTTTTCTATGGTTGTGGTGGTTTTGGATTTGTTTGTCTTTTTTTTATTTTCTTTTCTCCTTTTTAAAGTATCTAAGTCATAAAAAACTATGTAATTCTCCTTGATATGAAGGAATAAGTATCATGAAAATTCAGTGATTTATCTGTAATTTATTATTGGCCTTTTTACACAGAAACTTCATTACAGTAGAAAAATCATGTCACCAGTATACTGTCAGTAGTCCAACTATCAAAGGATTTTTTTATTACAGAATCACAGAATTATTGAATCATTTAGGTTTTAGGTTGGAAAAGACCTTTAAGGTCATTGAGTCCACGTATAAACCTGAAAATGCCAAATTCACCACTTAACCTTGTCCTTAAGCATCACATCCACACATTTTTTAAATACCCAAAGGGATGATGAATCAACAGGTTCCCTGGGCAGCCTGTCCCAATGCTTGACAACTCATTCAGTAAAGAAATTTTTCCTAATATCTAATCTAAACCTCCCCTGGTGCAACTTGAAGGCATTTCCTCTTATCCTATTGCTTGTTACTTAGGAGAAGAGTTGGACAACCACCTTGCTACAGCCACCTTTTAGGTAGTGGTAGAGAGCAATAAGGTCTCCCCTCAGCCTCCTCTTCTCCAAGTTAAACAATTCTAGCTCCCTCAGCCACTTCTCATAATACCAGTGCTCTAGACCCTTCACCAGCTTCATTGTTCTTCTCTGGACATGCTCCAGCACCTCAATGTCTTTCTTGTAGTGAGGGGCCCAAAACTGAACACAGTATTCAAGGTGAGGCCTCAACAAGGCCCTGAACAGGAGGATAATCACACTAGTTCTGATAAAAGCCAAAATGCCATTGGCCTTCTTGGCCACCTGGGCACACTGCTGGTTCATGTTTAGTTGGCTGTCAACCAGCACCCCCAGGTCCTTTTACATGTGGCAGCTTTCCAGTCACTCCTCCCTAGTGTTGCATGGGGTTATTGTGAGCCAAGTGCAGGACCTGGCACTTAGCCTTGTTGAACCTCATACAATTGACCCTGGCCCATTGATCCAGACTGTTCAGATCCCTCTATAGAGCCTTTCTAACCTCAAGGAGATCAACACTCCTGCCCAACTTGGTGTCATCTGCAAACTTACTGAGGGTGCTCTCGATCCACTCATCCAGATCATTGATAAAGGTATTAAACAAGACTGGACCCAGTACTGAGCCTTGGGGTACACCACTTGTGACTGGCTGCCAACTGGATTTAACTCCATTCACCAAAACTCTCTGGGTTTGGCCATCCAGCCAGCTTTTTACCCAGCAAAGAGTACACCCATCCAAGCCATGTGCAGCCAATTTCTCCAGGAGGATGCTGTGGGAAATGGTGTCAAAGGATTTGCTAAAGGCCATGCAGAGAATATCCACAGCCTTTTCCTGGTCCACTAAGCAAGTCACCTTGTCATAGAAGGAGATCAGGTTAGTCAAGCAGGACCTGCCTTTCATGAACCCATGCTGACTGGGCCTGATCGCTTGGCTGTCCTGTACAGGCCACATGATAGCACTCAAGATGTCCTGCTTCTAAACCTTCCTTGGCACTGAGGTCAGACTGACAGGCCTGTAGTTCCACGGATCCTCCTTCTGGCCTCTTTCTTGTAGATGAACATTCCGTTTGCGAACTCCAGTCAACTGGGAACTCCCCAGTGAGCCAGGACTGATGATACATGATGGAAAGTGGCTTGGTGAGCATTTCTGCCAGCTCCTTCAATATCTTTGGGTGGATCCCATCCAGACCCATAGACTTGTATGTGTCTAAGTGGTGTAGGAGGTTGCTAACCATTTCCCCTTGATTTATGGGGGCTTCATTCTGCTCCCTGTCCCTGTCTTCCAGCTCAGGGGGCTGGGTACCCTGAGAAGAACTGATCTTACTATTAAAGACTGAGGCAAAGAAGGCATTAAGTACCTCAAACTTTTCCTCATACTTTGTCACTATGTTTCTCACTGCATCTAACAAAGGAGGGAGATTCACCTTAGCCCTCCTTTTGTTGCTGATGTATTTATAGAAATATTTTTCTACTGTCTGTATAGTAGTAGACAGGTTAAGTGTTAGTTGGGCTTTAGCCCTTCTAATTTTCTCCCTGCATAATCTCACGACATCCTCATAGTCCTCCTGAGTGGCCTCCCCTTCTTCCAAAGGTCATAAACACTCTTCCTCCCACCACCCCAAGTTCCGGCCAAAGCTCTCTGCTCAGCCACGCCAGTTGCTTTCCCCATTGGCTTGTCTTTTGGTGCATGGGGATGACCTGCTCCTGTTTAAGATTTCCCTCTTGAAGAATGTCCAGCCTTCCTGGCCTCCTTTGCCCTTTGGGACTGCCTCCTAAGTTGACTCTGTCAACCAATCTCCTAAACAGGCCAAAGTCTGCCCTCTGGAAGTCCAAAGTAGCAGTTCTATCCTATTGTCATCATCATTAAGCTCTAGACAGTCAAAACACTCCCTAACATACAGAGCTGAAGTACACTCCCTAAGTGATTAAATAGTAAATTTAATACATTTCCATGATTATTAATATTTTACTGTAACACTACTCATATTCTTATTCATTTGTACTGGCAAAGGCATTGTAGAGACTGGATATCCCTCTAATAAATATTTTGTTAAGGACTATGTAAAATGGATTTTTTAATATATATGGAAAAAAAGTGTCCCTGAAATGATAGTATAAATCCTTTATTTTCCTTCACTTCATAGTTATTTTTTCCAGGTGAATGTGAGAGAGAGAAAAAAAAAAATTATTTGTCTGTTGCTTGTTCCTCTTGACTTGAAGAGCTCTATAGGCAAAATAAAGGAGCAATAAAGTTACCTTTGGTTCTTTGTTTTCCAAGGCCCTTTGATAAAGCTAACCTAAATTACCAAAGCTGTTAAAGCTTCTCATTCCTTTTTCTAAATGTCTGCAGAGACATTTTCTCATAGCTTACAGCAAATAGGGAAAAAAATGAAGAAAAATGAAAGAAAAAAAAAAAAAAGACTTTTTAACTGTCAGTCTTGTTAATTTACTGTGGGATCTGACAGGCAAATGGAGTTTTGTCTGGTTTATGGTAAAGATCCCATTATAAGGTTTGAATTCAGAAGATCTGACAGGCAAATGGAGTTTTGTCTGGTTGATGGTAAAGATCCCATTATAAGGTTGGAATTCAGAGTTCTAATAACAAGAACTTAAATCTGTCTCCAAAAGCTGTGTCAGCTGTGCAGTGTCAATGAACAAAATATAGTTTCATGGTCTTCAGTAATTATAAGATCATTATATTACGTGAAGGTACATTTGCAGACTGAAAATTAAATTAAATGGCTTAAGTCTAGAATGTGATTTCTTATTAATTTCAGTCAAAATTCAGTAATTCCCAAACCTCACTCTTCCATTACTTAAAATCTGTATGTTGGTATTTGCCCTGGCACACGACATACTATTTGTGTAACTGGTCCTTTGCAGATGTGAAAGAGAATGAGGTTCATACTCCATGATAGAATCTGAATTCTTCAGCAAAGAATCATATGCCTTTTTCATTTAAGTTACAGGAAAGCTTACAGCAGGACAAAGCAGCTGTACAATGCTGAACCATTTCTTTGAGTGTGATCACATCTACTCTGTAATAACAATGAAGAATACTTTTTTGCTCTTTATTTGCTGATTTGAAGGAAAAACAAAACAGATATTTCAAAAAAAAATATCATGACTAAAAATCATAGTCTAAAATGTATATGCATGTATACGTAGAAGATATGCAGAAGCATGTGTGCATGCATTTAGATTACATATAAATAGAAAAAAAAAAAATCCTTGGAACTCCTTCATAAAGTATTGGAATTTTTTGGTTGAGGCAAAATGATAAGATATCCAAAGACCAGCAGAACAAAATTATCGGATAGTAATTTTGCAAAAATTGACATTTTTATAGTGGTTCATGAACTGACTGTGATTAAAGAAGACAACTTTTGCAAAGAAAACAGATGCGTAACAAATAGTAATATTTCCTGTTTATTCAAAACCAGAAAGACCTTAGCTAAATTCCTATTGTCAGATTTGTGCACCATACTTTAAGAATGATTTAGAACAGCTGGAAAAAGATCAGAGGACATAAAGAAGATGATCGGTGTCTATGAATTATAATTTCTATGAAAACATTGAATGAACTGGGACTGTTTATCCTCATGAAGAGAAAACCATGGAAGGACCAAGGTGACATTCTTTTTAATACTTAAAAGTATGGTGTAAAGAAGAAAAGAATAATTTCTAAAATGCAAAAATAATAATGGTCTTAAAACTTACTGGGGGAAAATCAGGTTAATGTAGCTAAAAAAAAAATAAACATGGAACTTTATGATAAAGGTAGCAGAACATTTAAATAAACTGTCTGAAAGGCTGTTAAATCTCTGTTATGAGCATCTTTAAATGAAGCTGGACAAGCATCTGTCAAGAATATTGTGAGTGCAATTAATTCATCCTTGGAATAGGGGCTTCACTTCAGCTCTAGGATTCTAGGATCAATGGTGAGATTTTTGTTTTTACATAGCCAAACATTATTATTTTTTCTGCATTTTCAGATGTGCTGAACCAGGGGGGAAAAAAAAAAAAAAAAAAAGAAAAAGACAGGTCCTTTTATTCTTATATTCATTGTGACTAAATATATGTATATAACATAATTTAAATTCTAAAATCTGGACAGGGATACACAGTATCATAGGTCAAGTACTATATATGCATAGTAAGTTATCACTGCTATTACAGGAGGAGAGAATTCATGTCTTTCTCTTGGGAGAAGACTTTTAATCCATGACTCAGGACATTGTTGACTCTTTGAATCACTTCCAAAAGTAAGAGATAAAATTAATTAGCAGTTGTATTGTACTCCATTTAATGTTATGTTTTCATGGAATTGTTAAACTAGACTGTTGTTCATAGTGTTCAGCACTAGCTGTTTTCTTTAAGCCTCAGAATGTCCCCTGACAAATGAGAGGTTGGAGCTAGAACTTGTGTTCCACAGAAACATGTACAAGTAAATAGAAACATGTTCATACTATAATTACTCTTTCTTTTTTGATTAAAAAACACCTGTTTCAAAAGTTCTGTCTTTTTATATATAATGACATTACCTTTATCTACTACTTACCATATCAGGCACATGTTAATTTGGGCTTCATAAAGAATTCATTGAAATAATCTATTCTAGAAATGGAAATATCAAGGGTAAATCTGAAAAGGTCTAAATCCATAAAAAAGAACTGAAATTACTTTGTTTGAAGTCTTTGTGAGTGGTGGGAATTACCTTTTGGGTATGTAAGGTTTTTTCACTTCAGTCATAGTCATTTCCTGATTGCTTTGAAAACATTTTAGAAACCACAACTGTTAAGTTAAAATAGTTCTTCCATACTCATTTTATTGACACTGAGCTTATAATGTTTGTTCTCTTTAATCCTTAGATACTTGTGCTGCCACACTCAGAGTTTTTCCTGGAAAGTTACATTTTTGTAAATGGTTTGGTTTTCTGTTATGTAGAAATATAAAGGAATGTTTTATCACCATTAAAGAAGGATGTTTGGACTTTGTGTCTTTAGCATATTCTTCTTCTTTGAAAGCAAAAATATTTAAAAGTGATGGATGCTACAGGTTATGCATTCAGTTTAGAAGAAATTTTGTGATAATCAGCACTATTTTGTCCCAAAAGGAAAGCTTTCATACAGAGAGTATTTATTGGAATGGAAATCTAAAGCTTTGATGTAAGTCTCTTTAGAAAGTGAAAAAGAGGCTAAACCAGACATGATGGTTTCTACAGACTGTGCGTTTCCAAATCTTTTTGACATGCTGTCCAGAAGAATCAACAAGGCAATGCAGGGGACTGAGAGGAGACTTCCTAAGTGATTTTAAAAAGTAATACAGTTTCTTAATTCATCAACTGTTATTAAATTAGCATGCTCCCTCAACTGTCACCACAGGTTTCATTCAAACACAATTCTACTGTTATATCTAACCACAGGGCATGTATTCACAAAACCATTTAAAAAATATTTTTTTTTCTTGGTTGTTCTCCGTGTATTGTTCCACACTACAATTTATTTGTACTGATGGCAGAACATCAATACTGTTAAGATGGCATTTAATAGCATAAGTTACAGCTTCATCTTAGAAATCATCTAATACATCAAATAGATGGACGTGTCTTTCTCCTTCAAAGTAAGTGCTATTATAACAACTTTGCCTCTGAATGGAAATGAGTGAACAGTACATTTAAGGAAATTTGTATGTGCATGTATGTGTAAAATATGTAAAACATGCACAAGTATTCATGTGTACACCGCTACACATAAACATCCATACACTACACATACACTGCTTTGTCCCTAATGCCTTTTTAAACGTACAATGTATACACAACACTCTCCACCTCTGTTCTCCTTTAGGTCATGTCTGAAAGGCCATTTGCCATTACACCTCAAAAAGATTTTAAGCCTGTCACATTTATTTATGATGAGTAAGCGCCTTATTTTTTTTTGGATTTAAACATTTATATTTTGAAGGAAGTCAGTTAACATGCAGGCCACCAGACAAACAAGGCTCTTCCTCTCCCTGTTTCTTTCTCAATCTCAAGAACCAGATGCATGACCTAGGAAAGTTTACCAAATTAGAGATAGGAGACTGAATTCTCACATCTTGCAGTTCTCCCAGTTACTTTACATTCCGACACTGCACAGTGTTCTGTAAACAATACTACTTTATATCCAAATACTTGTTATGTTTTATTTCCCAGGCAAAATTTAGAGATAATTGTTTAGAGAAGAGTTCCTAACTTCAGAATGTCATTAATATTGTCCTCTGGCAGGAGAGGAAGAAGTTAATGGAAACCTGTGTAAACACTATTAGGGATGTAGGGACTCGGGGTAGAGGGCCATCAATTTGGCAGCCCGACAGATATGAGGTTGCCACAGCTCAATGCCCCCAGATCAACCAGCAGTAAGGCTGAGCATGTATCCCCAGTAGGCTGGGGATATCCCAGAAGGGATTGAGAGCAGCCCTGCCAAGAAGGCACACACACACACACACAGTGTGTGTGTGAAGTGCATTCATACAACACATACATGTGTATACGTGTATATACATACATGTATATACATACATATATATATATACAAACACATGGCCCATACAGACAGGCACACTCAGCACTCAAACAAACACAAAGAGCACCAGCGGCCTCATTTTATTTCACTCTGTGACTGATTAGGGTGAAGATCTGTTGGGAAATATGTACATGCACGTGCACATACGTGCAATGTGGGTCCCTCCAGCAGCTGAGCTCACTCAGTCTGCTCAGTAGCTGCCCCTAGATCCCAGTCTTGCCAGTTTCTGGCACCTGGATATACAAGCTGCTGAGGCCACTGCTGGTGCAGAACCACACATATGCCAGATCCCCTGGTAGCTGGCTGTGGACACTCAGTCAATCCCTGGATCAGTCATCCTGGGTCCTCCCCAGGTGCCTCACTCCTATACACACACAAAAAACCACACACAAAGTGTGTCTCTCAGTTGAGCCCCAGACCCCAGTCTCTCCAACAGCTGGATGGGACACCCCCAGTCCCCCAACAGCCAGCTCACCCTTAGATAAATGCAAACATCCATGGGTCCCAGGCCACTTCACCTGCTCACTGGCTATACCAGACTGATCTTCACTGGTGCTCACACATTCATTCACACACCTACATTCACTCCAGTTCCTGGCAACACAGACACCAACCTATTAAGATAGTATATCACCTTAAAGAAAACTAGACAGTCCCCCACCTGGAGTATTGTGTCCAGTTCTGGGCTCCTTGGTATAAAAAGGACAGGGATCTCCTGGAGAGAGTCCAAAGAAGGGCTACGAAGGTGATTAAGGGCCTGGAGCATCTCCCCTATGAGGAAAGGCTGAGCAAGTTGGGTCTGTTCAGCCTTGAGAAGAGAAAAACTTCTTCACAGTGAGGGTGACAGAGCACTGGAATAGGCTGCCCAGGGAGGTGGTGGAGTCTCCTTCACTGGAGATATTCAAGACCTGCCTGGACGCCTATCTGAGTGCTATGTCCTAGGGAGCCTGCTTTGGCAGGGGGGTTGGACCCGATGATCTCTCGAGGTCCCTTCCAACCCCTACATTCTATGATTCTATGATTCATTAAAAATATCATAGAATCATAGAACCATAGAATGGTAGGGGTTGGAAGGGACATCTAGAGATCATCTAGTGTACCCCCCTGCTAGAGCAGGACCCCCTAAAGTATGTTGCAGAGGAACGTGTCCAGGCGGGTTTTGAATTCCAACCCCTACATTCTATGATTCTATGATTCATTAAAAATATCATAGAATCATAGAACCATAGAATGGTAGGGGTTGGAAGGGACATCTAGAGATCATCTAGTGTACCCCCCTGCTAGAGCAGGACCCCCTAAAGTATGTTGCAGAGGAACGTGTCCAGGCGGGTTTTGAATATCACCAGAGAAGGAGACTACACAACCTCTCTGGGCAGCCCGTTCCAG
>KL254587.1:661-32100 GCA_000699545.1 Podiceps cristatus | reverse complement strand
TGGGGGGGTGAGAGCGGGAGGGTTGCAAATGTATGTGCTTTTTTTAAAGTAGTTTTGTTATTATTTCTTGTGTTTCTGCTTTACTGATTGTTGGAGAATCCCAAGAATATAATTACTTTTTTTTTTTTTTTGTTTTTTTTGTTTTGGGGGTGGTGTTGAAATAAATTATTCAAATTAAAAAACTAGTTTGAGAAAGGATTTGTACGAAATTGAGACATAGTGGTTATAAATTACTTCACAATCTTATAGTGGTTGCAGAAAGTGTTGCTGATACCACAAGCAAAGAAAAAGCTATTTTTATCACAAAACAGTAAGTACACAAGCAATGGTATCTCTTATATTTGAAGATCAAATAGGCCAACACATGAAGTCGTACGATGCGAGCGCTTCATATATACACCGGCATTTTTCATTCACAACCTATGGATTGAATTGATTTCATAGCAGGCTGGAGAAAATGCCCCTTCCCGTAGGATGACTGAATTGAAAAAATAAATTCACTATGTATGGAACAGAAGTAGTTTATCCCTCCATTCTGCTCTGGGAATTAATTATTTCACAAATGGTCATGTACAGAATGAAGAAAAAAAATGATGACCAACGATCATTGGAGCACTGGGTATTTAAACATTACAGATATTACAAAAAATGTTGTCAGCTCAGAAGTTAGGTTTCTAAATCTGTTTAGAAACCAGCTAGCTGTCTATGCCATTGAAATGAACGGTGTTGCACATCTGGAAAAATCAGACAGTGTTCAAGTACCTAAAAATGGCAGTTGCGTTATATTTTAGCTCTAAATAAATGGCAAAACATTCCTTTACTCCACCGAGGCAGCACCAGACCTTTAGGCAGATTAATCAAATGTTGGCATTGGCACTGGCAGATTAAGGGACAACTTGCTTATAGAGTATTTGTTACTAACAGTGATAACTGGTACCAGTTATTGCAATTTTAGCTAGGCTAAGTATTACCTAAATAGGACATTGAGGTCCTACATAAGGCAACTCATTCCCTGTTATCTGAAATGGTATTTGCAAACTCTCTCATGTGGTTGTCATGGAATGCAATGGCTCCACAACCTGCAGTATGAAATATTATTCTTCATTCTGACCTTTTGAGAAGGTTTTGGAAGTTTTTTTGGTCTAGCTTATTTAGGGGGGAAAAAGAGATTAAAAAAACAAAGAAAGAAACACTGAGTATGAAAAATGATGTTCTCTGAAATATTTGCCATGTTAGAGACAAAAGCCCCTCTCTACCTTATGTTTTGTGCTTCTGCTCCAGCTTGTTTTCTTGCATTGTCTTGTTCTGAAGATGTTTTGGTCACATTAAGCAGGCACAGAAAAATCACCCAAATAAGACAGAATCAAGTATTGCCATGGGAAAAAAAATGCTTCTTTGAGTGTCTTGCTTTTCTGTCATCATGTCTGTAGAACAATGTACATCCCTCAGTAGCCTGCATAACACAGGGGAAAAGTATTTGTTCTCCTTGACGTCTGGGTTGGAAATTTCCTCTAATGTGCTGCCGCTCTTTCAGGTATTCCTTACAGCTGTGTCACCGGATCATTATTTTCCTGATGGAAACACTGACAATCTAGGAGACTAATCATCCAACTGGTATCTTCTTGTGTTGGGGGCCCCACAGCTGGACACAGTACTCATGAGAGCTGAGTAGAGGGGGAGACTCACCTCACTTGACCTGCTGGTCATGTTTCCTCTGGATTTTTTTTTTTTTTTTTTTATTTTTCAGTTAATTTTCTGACTCACCTCACTTGACCTGCTGGTCATGTTTCCTCTTGGATTTTTTTTTTTTTTTTACTTCTCAAGTAACTTGTCTGTCTTCAATTATCCAGTATCAGTGTCTTCCTTTGAGATTTAGCCCCCTCCACATCTGCCTCATTGACCGCTGCAGTCCCACCTGGCCAGGAGACTTGTCTAACTTTCAGTGAAGCCAGCAGATTCCATTTTGTGGCCTTCGGTGGCCAGCGTTGATTAGCCTCTGAAGACCAAAAGACAAACATAAATAAAAATGCTAAGCTACCACCCCATTAGCAGCACAGAGTGAAGCATCAGGAAGGCATTTATTTCACATTAAGGATAAAACTGTCAGAGAAGCCAGAATCATTAAATCTGACAGGACATTAACAGCTAGAAATGATTTGGAGGAGGTTGTCAGGGAAATCCCAACACTGAAATATAAATGATGTTGAAATAGTTCCTATTCAGTGATAACTTAATGCTTAGAAATACAACATCTGTGTGGTTTCCTCAGACTGATAAGTCCTGAAGCAATTCCATATGAAATTACAGCTCCTTCTACCAAGTCATCTTTCGTCTGATGTCCATCCCACTCTTGGAATGGTTTTTAATAAATGCACAGAAAAGAACTGGAAGAACATCAGAGGGTGACTCATAGGCAAAACCCACATGCAGTGGGTACACAAGCTTGTTTGTTGAGCAAAGCTGCTGCCCTTGGCTCTCTGGTTGCAGCCTGGAGATAGGTAGGTCAACAGGGGTGCACTGGAAAGAAAGCTTGGAAAAACCGAAAAATGTTCCCCTGCCTCATCAGTTTTGATTTTCTTCATCCTTGTTTTTCTGAATTTTCCTCATAAAATTAATAAGGAATTAACGAACAATGTCTTTGTTAACGACAGGGCATAGCTTTTACGGCAGACCAGTACGGGTAGCATAGTCAGATGTTACACGGTCTTAATCATCTCCACTCCTGGATCTATCATGTACCAAGGTGACAGGTTGCTTAGTCAGACCTGGTTTGAGAGATTGCATGAACCGCTGTAGTAACTCCCCAGCTGTTTTCTTGCTGGTGATTGATAACAAACTACTGGAAAGCAGTCAAAATCTCTGTGGTTCCTTTAGCCCCTAAAGATTTTCACAGAATCACAAACTGTACAGATAGGAAAGGACTATTAACTGGTCCAGTTCCTCGCCAGTACAGGTTTTGTCTCCAGTGCACACTTGTCAGTTTTGAAAAAGCTCATGTTCAGTATTTCAAGAAATTATGTGCTGATCACTTCCCCAGGGGAGCTATTGTACAATAGGTTTCTTCTTGGGAAGGTTCCCCCCCCCCTTGATAATTTATCCTAGATTTTCTCTTCCTAAGTGTATACATATATATATTTATTTTTATTTTTTTCAAATACATGTGTATATAAACATTTTGTTAGTTCTGTTGCTGAGTTTGTTGGGGGTTTTTTAAGCGCAGGTCTATGTTTCAGCAGCACTATTAATATAAAATGCTCAAGATGGATAAATGGAATACTGTTTTCCAGTCTCTAAGTTTGAATAGTAGAAAGCAAAGTCCAAATAAATTCTATAAAATCTGTCTTAAAGTCTATCTTATGGTGATAGCAGAAGTCTAAACCACCCTGAATGCTAATGACACAGTTATTTATGTATATAACATAGCAATTGAATTCATATTCCTTACAGATTTCACTTCAATATAAATGTCAGGAACAGTATCATGGCCGGGAATCTTAGATTAATATACTTTCCTGTGTGAAAATTTGCGTGAAATATCAAAGGGCTAAAGATGCAATAAGGCTTAAATTCAAAGCAATAAACCACTTGTTCTATGGACAATGGAATAAATAAAGACTGGTTTGCACTGGTCATGTTTCTGAACATTTTCCCCCTCTTATTTATTTTCCCTAATGAATAGGTTTTTTGATGTCTACAAAGGTAGTTAAAGTTCACTAAAAGGACTTTTATACTCAGCTGCCTATTTTACTAAGTGTTTGTAAATTCACCATCTCTGAATTTTCCACCCTTCTTTTAAATTTCCTTGAAATCATCCAAGGTCTGTTTAGATAAACAAAAACACCTGTGCAGGAATTTATACACACTCTCATATGGCATCAAAACCACCCAGAGAAGAAATGAGTGAAATTGCCTTAAAGGATCTGATTTGTCCACCGTGCAGCATAGCATAGTGCTCAGCCCTGGAAACCAAGATTAAATGAAAAAGTGGTTTCAGAGAATTATATAGCTTGCAATTAATCTTGTCTCATAGCAGTGGTGAAGGCCATGAAAAAACTCAAAGGTAAGAGAAAAGTTGTGTTCAAGCTTGTACATCTTCCGACATCCCCTATCCACTCAGCGTGCTCCTCATACCTTGTCTGTTCAGCAATGGACTTGCCCGTAAGGACCACTGCTTAGGATGACCTAAGTGTCACCTTTATCCAAGTATATGGTATATCCTTCAGTTTGGCACAGCTGGATATGTACCCCATAAGCTACACCTACATGATTAAGGTGCAGAGGGCCAGGAGAGGGACTCAGTAACCTGCTCGCAGTTGTCCAGGCTGTGAAATTTGCCAGCACAATCTGTAATCATTTTTCGGTCTGGGATGATTAGCAACTTCCCAGAAAGGGCAACAGGTTCACAATGGGTGGTGTGGGTAAGGCCACTTGGGGAGCAGAAGGGCAGTGAAGGTTTTAGCTGAGTGGCTTGAGAGTTTGGCCATTATTTTATCCTGAGAATGGTCTCTAATCTCTGTTATTCACTAGTGTGGATGTGACCAATGAAGACTAACAGGATACTGCGATCTAGATAAATTCATGGCCTGAGTCCATGTTTGCAGATGGACATACTGGGAAAGGTTTAAAATAATGTGAATCATTCAAATAAGTTCCTGATTGTGTTAACACATCATTAAGCAATATGATACCCTGAAGCCCTGCATAGCCTACAGCTTGGGTAAACAATTATGAGTCCCTTATTAAGATTGATTAATTCCTCCAGCTTGCTTCTAGAAAGTCACCACAGTCCCATGCTTGCAGTAATAGCCAGGTCTGGGAAGACCTGAATTCAGCTGCTTGCTCTGCCATATTTTTTCCATCAGACTCTGAGTGTTCATCTTTAGTTTTCTTTGTTCCTTGTCAGTACAAATGGTTTGGATGCTTTTCTTTTCCCTAGCTGTCTTAGCTTTTTCAAGATTGAATCTCATTGTGTTATTTTCCTGTCTCTTTTCTTGTTCCTTCTTGAATTTACCTTTTTTGTGTTGGTAGCCTTTCCCAGATCAGTCTTCCCCATACCTACAGCTACATTTAAAGTTCCCATTTGTTTTTGCCTCTGACTTTTTGACTGAAGCTTTTGCTCAGCAGACATTGACAGCTCTGGCAAACAAGTGCTCCTCTAGAGGGGAGCAAAACTTTCTTGTCGTTATTTGTAGCATGTTTTTGGTACAGGAAATACCCTAATCCCTCGCTCCTGATCTGATTCATCCAGTGGTTTCAAAGAAAATAACAGCAGATGATTTGAAAGGAATGGTGGCAATTTCTACCTAGTGTGCTTAAGAAATTTTGCAGCACCTTTCCTTTACTTTTGATGAAAAATCTGAAGGTTTCTGTGTGGGGAGAGATTGGCAGGTTGTTTTTTGTTGTTAAGCTGAGATAGCAATGTGTGGGTGGAAGAAGGTTTCATTTGATTCAGTGCTGGGAGATGGGGGGACTTAATCTTGACTCCAATATCCTGCTTCTTTGCTCAGTGGAAAACACTTGCTTCAAGTGAACAGCTAAAAGTCTCTGAGAGCAGCAAAGTGTTTGAAAGTCTTGGTTAGCATCCAAGGACAATGCCCAGAGTATATCTAAAAATTATATGCTGCATCTGAAAGGCAAGGAGAAAAAAAGTCTGAAAGCTGTAGCTGCAAAAGTAAGCTTTGAATTTCTATTATTATGTAAATCACATGTAAATGGGGATATTTTAACCAGAGGAGCATTAATGGGTCATGGCCTTCCACTTTCTCCTGCCCAGTATGCCTACACTCTGCAGGTCCCAAATCCAGCAGCTGTCTCAAACCAGCAAGGGGGAATCTGCTCCTGCATCCTCCTGTCTCGTTCATATTAGACACATGGAAGGAAATTGAATTATTCACCTAAATGAAGAGTACAAGGTTAGGCCTGATACAAGCCACCTCATTTTCTTAGTTTGGGGACAGAAGAGACATTGGTGATAATTTAGTTCAACCGTCTAAAAAAATAAGACAGAGAAATACATCTTTAATCTGCTGGCAAAGTAGGGCTTGGCCAGACACACCGATCCTCTAATGTAACCTGGAGTATGGGCAGCAGCAAGAAGAAAGGATGAGTGTGCTTCCCGGTAAGTGTATTAACCAAGGAAAGATTTTTTTTTTTTTTTTCTTCCCAAGCATAACTTTATTTCATATAAAGTGTAATCCAAACTGCGTAAGGACATTGTCAGGCTCTTCACATGACACCAAAGGATGCCCTGTATGGAAGCAGTCTGGATTAGCCTGAGAAACCAGTCTAGCTGCTTAAATTCAGTGCTGGAACACTTGATAACCATAGGACTTCTAGAAGTTATAGTGTGAATTCATATGTGAGCAGACAGGATGAACTTTAATAGAAATAAAATTTAATTTGAGTCAAAGTTCACCTTTATAAACTTCTAAAATCTTGCAAATTTAGAAGGCTCCTTTCTGGGGTGTTTCTATGTCTGTTTTAAATTGGTCAGCTTGGCTTCAGAGCAGGGAATTTAAGAATTTTGCTAAAAGTAATGACTGAGAAAGGCTTTGGCTGTTCTTCGTAATTACTTTGGGGAAAGATGAAGGAGAGAAAGAGAAGAATAGTTTAAGATAAAGCATAGCACAGGAATAGTGGGAATTATCTGAAAAAATAATATGTATATATTTTGAAACTAGATGTTCCTAGCCATGCTTCCACTGAGGTTCAGAACAGCATTGCAATGGGAGAAACAGAGGAAGAAGAGAAAGAGCTAACTTCTTGTAAGATGAAGCTGTACATATCTACTGCAGCAAGAATATGGTATGGATTCTTTTTAACTGTGGTGAATCAAATTTGATGATGGAAGAGGTAACGTGGCTCACTTCACTTCCAAGGAACAGATGCTGACAAAAACCCGTGTCCTATTTGCACTAAGCTATTGTGAACGCCTTTCACATCCGAGCAGAGGAAGCTCATGGGATGAAAATGTATCTCCCTGTTTTTCTCTAATATTTGTGCTCCAGGGTTGAGATGGTTTAGGAGATTAGGGACAGGATATGGAAGATTTCACCAGAGGACAGCTTTGAAATCAGGCTGTAGTTCTCAGCAAATTAAGAGGCCGGTTTATGTTCAATAAAATTATGTAGTTATCTCAGTCTAATTTATGGAGATACATACCTAAGACTATTCCTTCATGGGCCAATTTATTACATTCGGCAATATAAGAGCCCCTTTTTGAATCAGCTCATGAATTTGAAATAGTGGGGTCAAAATTGGAAGTAGGTTATAATTTATCCCATTGGAAGGTCATACTGCTCATCTTTGTACTAGAGACTACTGGCCAGTGCCAAGGTTGGTGGCTTTTGAGTCCAATCTAATACAGCTGTTCCTCTTAGGCCCTTTGGTGTGCCTGAGGGATTTCAAGCTGCATTAGACTTCATTGGCTTTCAAGGCCAGAAAAGACTCTAAGATCATTTATTCCTATCTCCTGTAATGTACAAACCCTTTGTTGTCATCATGGGAATTTTTCTAGTGCTTGCTGATTATATTTCTACTGTTTACTAGTAGAATACTACTAGTATGCTGATAACATACTGCTACTGCTGTATTAATCCAGTAGCTGAGAAAAGTAAAAAGTAGTATTTTGTCTGCATTTTACAGTGTGGAGAGGCTCCCGTGTTCATTGCTTTTGAACACTGAACACAATAGGAAGTTAAAGAATCTGGAAATAATATCTCATGCCCATCCCACCCCCTCTCTCCCCATCTCCCCCTAATGCTCCATGCTGATTATCTTAGTTAATAAGCCTGGAAGTGATATATCAGCCAGGCATCAAGCCACTTGATCTTACTACCTGATATTTTTGTTACATAAAAGTAAACGAAAAAATGCAGCAGCCCCATGGCCAAGCCAGCTAATGGAAATGGAAAACCATGTCAGCCCACTAAGAAAGATAAGAGATTTTTAGAGTGCTCTATAGCAGGGCTTCTTCCCTAGACTGGTTAGAAGCAAGCTTTTGGGGCAGGAACTATATAATCTACCCTCAACTGCAGAAGTAACAAGAATCCTCCAAATCAAATGTCTGCCCTGAATATGTTTGGGTTTCCCACTGAATGTGTAGAGAAGTTGAGCCTATGTGGTTGTGGTTCACGTATTATTCTCTTGAACAGTTCATGCTGTTCAAGAGCTGTAGACACTTGTATAAGCATTTATTTTAGTGTGGCCTTATAGTTGCTTTTGAATATGGAGAAGAATGCAGGAAGGTATGGAGCAGAAAGTTAAAAATACACTTTCTGTCATCACGTGGGGTCATGCTCAGTTGAACACTCACTACTACAGATGTGCAGCCCCAGCAATACATGTTTTGCAGAATATTACAGAATGAAAATAATAGAAAATAACAATAGATTATTTATCATGTTTTTCTTTTCATATTGACAATTAGTGTATTAAAAGCTGATCTGTATGATTATTAGCATGCATCAGTGTATGCTGTTTGTCCCTTCACCCTATAACTCAACCAAGATCAATATCTGCATCATCTACCTTCATGTCCTTTTTTTTTTTTTTTAAATTACTTCAAGTGATTTTCTTTTTAAGAAGAATTTTCAATCTTTAATTATCTATACTGAATAAATGTATTTATAGATCCTAGAAAACAACTTTTGAATTCTTATTCATTTAACTAAGTTTGCCTTGTGCATTTGTTACTTAGAATGTTCAAAATGTGAACAGAATTTCTGAATGATTTTACAGAAAAAGTGGGTGTGCAGAGCAGTGAACACTGAGGCCTTGCTGACTGGATCACCCAGGAAATGCTCTGAGGGCTCTGTGGCCCCTATGTCCTTTTTATCCCCAGGCTTGATTTTGCAAGAAATCCTTGATGCAAGACAAGGATTAGTGTGCTCTGACTTCCCATCCAGATGAGAGTTAGGAATGTACTTCTGCCCGCACCCCCCACACCACCCTTTCTTTTCTTTGGCTACAAATATTCTCAGTGGTTTGTCAAGCCATTTGTATTTTATTTTAAAGCACACAGCTCAATAAGTCAGTGACCACTGGAAGTCTTCCAAATACCAGTAAAACCCCAGCCTGAAATATTCTATTTTTTCCTTCTTTGAAACCTTCAAAACAATGCAAGAAATCTGCTTTCACTCTGTAGAATGTATCCTCAACAAGGCCATGTATCACTGATTCATTTCTGTTTCTCATTTTCTAGGACTCTTTTTTGCCTCTTCTCTCATATTCTATTTCCATGCATTGTCATCACAGCAATTGTTATTGAGACTATTTTGCTGTAACTTAACTTTTTATGGGTACTTTGTAAGAAGTACATCACAATCAGAGAGTGTTTTTCAACCTCTGACAGCTGTTATAATACTAACTTAAAGAAATGGAGCGGCCCCTGAAAGTCAAAGGTTGCCTCCCTAAGCCCATTTTCTTGTGACCCTACACAAGAGGAGTTCTGCTGTGTTAGGAGACATAAAGCAGAGGGTGGGCTTGCCACGCAGCGAGGAAGGCCTTAGTATATTATTTGCATGGTGTGGCGGTGCCTGAAGAAAGCTTATACGCTATTTAATCTCTCTGAATTTGCTGTAAGACCATGACCTGCTGCAGTCAGTGGCAGAATAATTAACCATGAATCTTCAACATCTAAGGTATGGGAGATTGCACTGGGAAGCAGCATCTTTAAAGAGTACTTTAAGGCTTGAATCAAAGGCCCAGGGCCAACATGTTCACACTGCAGGCAGGGTGAAGCTGACAATCACTTGGAAAAGAACCAGGCCTTGGAGTAAATTGCTGTATAATAGCCCATTCATTAATGTTCTGATTTTTAGAGAATTGGTTACAAAATCACAAATACGTTGCAAGAAGGGTACCCTTAGAGGTCCAGCTGTTTTCTCCAACAACAATGCTTTTTCTCTGTTATTCTTTCATAGTACACCGCCATAGATAGCTTCATTGTTTTCTCTTCTTGGATCATTTCCATTTATTGTCCTGGAAATATCTATGCTGGCAGATATTATCAGCTAGGGGTCCCAATTTACTATTCTTTCTTACATTCTATATGTTCGCAGTTTCAACACTGTTATTGCTTATTTACATCTCAGTAAACAGGTTCAAAATTGGACCCGGGGCAGTCAGCTTCACATTTTCAGATGGTAAAGGAAAAATGCAGCTGGAAACTGTAAGTTCACCAAGTTTATATCTAGCCGATTATTTTATTCTAATTTTAACCTGTGGTAAGAAAAAAAAAAATAGACTGGATATTTTGAGTTCACTGTGTTTTCGTTCTTATGAATAATTGGCATATTACTTTGCCAAATGGTTCTGTAAATCCATGATGGAAAACGTTATGCAGAACCTCTCATTTCTCTTCAGCATAGATACAGCTCCTTACAGAAGAGAACACTTGATTTAAAACTGATGCGATGCAGAACTTGGGCACTTAAACATTTCGTGTTTGTCAAATAATGAAAGATGCTAGGTGTGCAGGAAACAGCAACATCATAATCCTAAAATATGGACAGACAATGAACAGAAAGCGTTTTTTTAATACTTAATACTTACATATGACATTGTGGCTGGAAAAACTGTTGTGAACTACATTATTCTAAATGTAAAACATCTAGATGGAGACAGATTGGAAAGAATTTAGAGAAATAGCAAAGACTATGAAAGGACTAAGATTTATGAAGAATATAAGTTTTATAAATAACCTAATCCAATAATGGTTGAGGGGCCTGAGAGCAATGTAAAAGTAATGAGAGGCATAAATGCAGCAGAGGAGAAGGGATTCTGTGCTATTAATGCAGCGGAATATTACCAGGAGGATCAAACAAAATAGAAGAAAAAAGTAATTTAAATTTAATCCAATTTCCAACTTTATAATAGTGAGATCTGCCAGGTCCTGGAACAGTTTTCTAAGGGCAGTAAATAACGTCACATTTAAGAGATCTAAATTCAGGTTGGACAGAGGAGTATGAAAATACTGTAGTAAGCAAGTGTACAATCGATATATAAACATTACAATTAAAAGAGACTCATAACAGTCTGAAGTGAATGTATTTACTTTCTTAATTTTTGCATGCAGTTATTATTTCTGAGAAGTTTCTTGGAACAAGAAATGAACTAACACTTTCAATATAACTCTTTCAGTTTCACATATAATTGGAATTGTCCATAACTTTGGCTATTGAACAAAACCTAATATATACTGATTACACTTTCCTTGGAAAGTCTCCAAATATTCTACTAAAAAAAAAAAAAAAAGAAAAAAAAACCCAACCAAACAAAACTCCTGTGAAAAATATGGGACAAATTATAATGGGACAAATTACAATGGGACAGAGACAGCACAATGAAGCAGGTTGTCTAGGAATACGTGCTGGGTTTCAGCTCAGAGATTAAGACACTTATATTTAGAAGTTCACAGCTAGATGTCTACACAGAACTGTGTCCCATCTTCCATTGCAATCTGTGGATGTCTTATCAATATAATCAGTGGAGTGTAGAGAATATTCTACTGGTCAAATGTATGCATTTCCTACCACATCATAAGCTTCAAAAACCCCTAGGTTCATTAGTTTTAGTAGTTGATTCAATAGCCTAAAGATCAGGTCTAGTGTCAGGTCTAAGGGTAGAAAATGGCAGGACAAGGGGGAATGGATTGAAGCTGAAGGAGGGAAGGTTTAAATTAGATATTAGGGGGAAGTTTTTTACAGAGAGAGTGGTGAGGGGCTGGAACAGGCTGCCCAGAGAGGGGGTGGATGTCCCATGCCTGGAGGTGTTCAAGGCCAGGTTGGACGGGGCCCTGGGCAACCTTGTGTAGCTCCAGGCCTGGAGGTTCGTGTCCCTGCCTGTGGCAGGGGGGGTGGGACTCTGTGATCCTTGGGGTCCCTTCCAACCCAGACCTTTCTATGATTCTATGATTCTATGATACTGCCATTTGAGATGAATCTACACAGGAAGAGTGGCCATTACAAAGGATCTACAAATTTATGGACTGATAAGTGATTATCAGGTGGAAGACACAAAAATATATCACCTTGATGCCTATATTAAGGTAACTGGATGTTATTTACCAGGACTTCAGTAAAGCCTTCGATTCTGTTCCCCACAGCATTCTCATCAAAAAACTGGTTGCCCATGGCTTGGACAGGTGTACACTCTCCTGGATCAAACACTGGCTGGGCGGCCGGGCCCAGAGAGTGGTGGTGAATGGACTCAAACCCAGTTCAAGACCAGGTTGGACGAGGCTGTGAGCAACCTGGTCTGGGTAATGGTGTCCCTGCTCACTGCAGGGGGGTTGGACTAAAACCTGTTTGCCCATGGCTTGGACAGGTGTACACTCTCCTGGATCAAACACTGGCTGGGCGGCCGGGCCCAGAGAGTGGTGGTGAATGGACTCAAACCCAGTTCAAGACCAGGTTGGACGAGGCTGTGAGCAACCTGGTCTGGGTAATGGTGTCCCTGCTCACTGCAGGGGGGTTGGACTAGATGGGCTCTGGGGGTCCCTTCCAACCCAAAACATTCTATGATTCTATGATTCTATGGTTCTATGATTCTATGAAAACTATGAAGGTGGATGCTTCCTTGGTAAGCGTGCGCAGGGTAACTCCTCTGTCTCTCTGAGAAACTGCACACCTGCTTACCTTTCCTTTCCTTTCCTTCTCTCCTCAGGTAGACAATAGACACAGACCTCACAGATATGACATCTGGCTCCCATACACCAAGCCTAACTGATAGCTCTCATCATTAACCCTTCCATGATGAGGCTGTGTTTAGCCTCCAACTAACTGAAAAAGACCACAGGTGGGAGATCTGGAAAGGGGTGACCCTCAATGGTGGGATATTTGAAACAAGCATATGGTAGGAAAGATGTCCAGGAGTGAGCAATGTTCCAAAAAGCAAAGACTTGACGGCAGCAGAAAAAAAGGAGTCAGAGGACAGTTAGTCTTTTAGGAGCCAAGGGATACAGAATCACATCGAATCTGTGAGACCTGTCTTCATGGCAGTAAGAAAAGCAGAAACAAGACTTGAAATAATAACCTCTGTCTTACCTTTTTTAGATGCCACCCCTGCCCCCTTGTACAGCTATTTGACTTAGATCTGGTCGCAACTACAGTTGCCATTCCCTGTACTAGTCTCAGGGGGTGGCCGCTGGGAAACTGCCCTTCCAAAGGGTAGGCAGAATGGCTGTGTGACATGGTTTAAGCTTTGTGCCTGAGCTCTTTTCCGATGAGTGAAATGCACGCAGCTGAGACCAGGGCTGTGGATGCCCGTGCAGTGCCAGAAGCATAATGGTTTATCAGTAAGATGAAAAAAACACGGAGATTAAATACCCCGCTTTCTTACTTCCTCACATAAAACATCCCCCAGCTGGAAGACTCCAGCATCAGAAAGCTCTCTGTCTTAGAGACAGTCATTCTTGAATATCTGATTAGCTTTCCTGTTCATCTTTACCACCCTGTACAGACTGGTCAGCAGTCAAGGTCTTTAAAGCATTACTAATGGTGATTTCCATCTTTGCTTCCAGCTGTGTTTTCTTCCTCTACCCCAATGCTGAAAGCCCAGATCTGGACCTAGATCCTGCCTCTGAGCTCTCTTGCATTGCTGGCCAAGATAATGAGTGTGTCTTTTCCTCTCAATCCTCTTCTGCCTGACCATATAACTCCTTCCCTTCTCCTTCTTCCATATAACTTCCCTTTTTCTACATAACTGTTTTCCCGATAGTCCATGACTTCAGGATGTCCTGTCTGAAGGTAGATGACTATGTTGCTGGCTAGTCCCTGATCTGAGGTTGAAGTATCTGAAGAGGACACGGGAGACTGAACCGTCCAGCATGACACAAGGATTTGCCAGGCATGACAGATGGCAGTGTAAGAAGCTGAAAAACTTACAGAAGGTGCCATGAGGAGTGGCAATATCTCACAGGTGGTTGAGGGGAGGTTATATAAGAAATGGTCCAACTTCTTAGTTGAAAAGGTGTATTGAGCTCCGGGGGAAGGGGGAGGGACCGTGTTATGCACAACCAGCAGCACCTAGGCACATCAGTAATACCATTTTGGGCTGAAATTACCTAGGTAACAGTAACAAAAATACCAAGTTTGTGTATGGATGCAGTAACAATGAAGCCAGTGGGGGAAAGGAATTAAATCAGGGTTGTTTATTTTGTAGGAGATGGGATGGAGAAACAAAATTCAAGGGTGATAAGAAGCAGGGTCAAGAAGTAGGAAAATGGATGACACAGTGTGCAAGAGATGTGATTATTGCTACACGTCAGTTCCCAACACAGAGAGGGGAGTAGAAGCAATTGCAGGTGGAGATGAATAGTGATTCTGGGGAGACCTTATCGTGGCCTTTCAATACTTAAAGGGGGCTTATAAGAAAGAGATAGACTTTTTAACAGGGCCTGTAGCAATAGGACAAGGGGCAATGGTTTTAAACTTAAAGAGGGTAGATTGAGACTAGATAGAAGGAAGAAATTTTTTACAGTGAGGGTAGTGAAACTCTAGAAGAGGTTGCTCAGGGAGGTGGTAGATGCCCCGTTGCTGGAAACATTCAAGGTCAGGTTGGATGGTTCTTTGAGCAACCTGATCTAGTTGAAAATGTCCCTGCTCATTGCAGGGGTTTGGAGTAGATGGCCTTTAAAGGTCCCTTTCGATCCAAACCATTCTGTGAGTCTATGAGTCTATGAGTCTATGAGTCTGAGTCTGTGAGTAAAGGGATCATAGGCACCTAGTTTACATGCAGACATGAACACTGAGGTTTCTGATTTTTTGAGCTGAATGCCACGAGAAACAGCCATTAATAAAAAATAAAGGATAAAATAATAGATTTCCTAACAGCTGCACAGGTTTTAACATCGGTAATACGTACTCTCATATATAGGTTTGTTTCTTTTGGCAGACTTTTTGGGATGTTCAGTTTAAGATGTGAACATCTCATTATTTCTTAGCTGGTCTTGGAAGGGAAATTATAGGGCTATCAATAAGGGAACAATGTATCCTAAGGGGAAATAGAGAGAATCCATGGAGACAGATTTCAATCAAAATACTGCACTGTTAGGTCTTTCCCCAAAATCTTAGCTTGTGTATTATCTGAAGGGTATATCACATGAAATGTAATTGTGAGACATCATGTTACCTGGGCTTCTGGCAGTTCCTGACCCTTTGAAATGTGTAGCCAAATAAAACACTGAGACCCATTTAGTTGATGTTACTATTACAGAGATTTGAACCATCCTTTATATAGCTTATTATAGCTGCAAAAATTACAAGATGGTTTCTCTCTTATAGAGCTGCACCAAATGGCTGTCTCCCACCTCATCACAAGCTATCTGTTCTGATACACTTTGCAGGCTTTGCAATGAAAACTGGTTTCAAAGAGAGAGATTATGGTGTCTCCGTCCTTGGAGATATTCAAAAGTCATCTGGACATGGTCCTGAGCAACCAGCTCTAGGTGGCCCTTCTTGAGCATGGGGGATGGACCAGATGACCTCCAGAGGTCCCTGCCAACCTCAACTATTCTGAGATCCTGTGAAGTGAGTAAAGAATGACAAAAATGTTTTGAATATACATACAAATAAATTTTTGGTCTGTAAAACATAGCCTGGAAAAAGGTGTAAGATGAGATCACTCAAAAATGAAATAAATAGAGGTTTGTCCTCACTGCCTGCTTAGTGGTTTGTATCATCTCGTTAATACTGCATGAAAAGACGATAAATATCCTCCGTGAAAGGCTCTGAGATCGAAAACAAGCAGTTTGTTTCGTATGATAGAAAAGGAGTGAGGCGAAGGATCAGAGGAGAAAGATGACATGTCAATAACTCCCAGTTATGGAAAGATGGAGGAAAATTCAGAATGTGTAGTGACAAGGTAAGTTTGCATAGGTTAAGATCTGAGACAAAAGATATGAAAAAGAGTCCAGATGAGACCTGCCCTTCTGTGGATGGACAGAAAAAGTCATTTCCAGTAATATATTTACTGGAGTAAGGTGGGAAGATTAATGACATGACAGTCTTTCCCAATAACATGGAAACTTTGAAAACCATGAACTTTGCAGCTTATCTCTAGTTCCTCAAAGGGAGGTGAAGAGAAGAAGTCATGCTGAGCAGAATGAGAATTCAGAGTGGACAGGTCTGTATGCTACTTGCACAGGGGCGGCAGCTGGAAAATGAGACTATGCAGTCAAGATGTAGGAGAAACATGAGGTAAGTGGTGATGTGAGTCATTCTGACACACCATTAATTATGTTTCCAACCCTGGAATGAGATTGTGTCAGTCCTGTATGTTTGTCAAGGTGGCAAGCACTAGGCTGCAATGCATAAAATGGTGCCAGGTGCTTATGTTTAGGCAGAAGAATGGCACCATGGTCTGCTGACTGGCTCCCCAGAGTCCACTGAATCACAGACTCATAGAATCATTTAGGTTGGAAAAGATCTTTAGGATCATTAAGTCCAACCATTAACCTGTCACTTCCCAGTCCACCACGAAACTATGTCCCTAAGCTCTGGATCTACAAGTATTTTAAATCCCTTCAGAGATGGTGACTCCACCACTGCCCTGGGCAGCCTGTTTCAGTGCTTGACAACCCTTTCAGTAAAGAAATGTTTCCTAATACCTAATCTAACCCTTTCTGGAACAACTTGAAGCCATTTCCTCTTATCCTCTGGCCTGTTACTTGGGGGAAGAGACTGGCATCCACCTCACTACAACCTCCTTTCAGGTACTTGTAGAAAGGGAGGAGGTCTCCCCTCAGCCTCCTTTTCTCCAGGCTGAACACCCCCAGCTCCCTCAGCCGCTCCTCACAGCACTTGGTCTCCAGACCCTTCCCCAGCTCCGTTGCCCGTCTCTGGACACGCTCCAGCACCTCAATGTCCTTCCTGCAGTGAGGGGCCCAAACCTGAACCCAGCACTCGAGGTGCAGCCTCACCAGTGCCGAGTGCAGGGGGACGATCCCTTCCCTACTCCTGCTGGCCACACTATTGCTGACACAGCACTAACCGTGCTGTCTGAATTCATTGGGTAATACGGAGTTTCCAGGCAGTGTGTTCCTGATGTAAACCTGCTAATCCATTAGCATTTTTCTACCCCCACATCCACTGGAGCTGGGATTACCTCACAGTGACCAATGTAGAGGAATTCTTTGTTTTATTTTATAATAATATTGCAACGATAATTGTGTTTAATATTTCACTTCACTCCTAACCTATGTAATTATCTAATTCTCAGAGATAACAAGTTTGGGAGGTGGTCCTTAAGCATTAAAAATCTTGCACAGACTTTTTGTCCTTTAACACATACAAAATCGTAAAGAAGAATGATACTGATCAGAAAAGTTTCAAACCAGAATCAAAGACAGTGTTAGAAATCTTTTGGTTTTCTTCTTTTCACCTCTGTAAGTTGGATATACAAGTGCTCTTGGGTAAGACTTCCTTGTCTGTTACTGATGGGAAACATATGTGCAGAAAAGACACTGGAGAAATAGTTCAAGAACATGTTATTCTAGAAAAAAAAAAACATTATTTGTGTGATCTTGCCAAAGATATCAAGACTTTAGGTAATTGGCAGTGTATGTGCTCTCTGGGCAATTCAGTACCCACCACAGTACAGGCAGAAGTTCTAATAAGTATAAAAGATCTTTATAATTTAGGACTCTCCATTATGTGTTATTCTCCCCTTTTTTCATAGATTTTATGGTTAGACTGAGCCACGCAGAGCATTTGTCCTGGAAAAGTCAGTGCAAATGAATGTTTAGAAGGTTAATACATTCAGCTGGGCCTCAACTACGTTGTGAGATCCTGAGCCCCCATCTCTCAAGCGTCCTTACCATGAGTGAAACCCATAAGACTGGAATTGCTGGAGAATTTTTGAGTATTTTTGAGCACATGGAAGGTGAGGAGTGTGTGAGCCTTGAACCACAGCAGTCTATAGACTGTATGGACACAGTGCACTGAGCCAGAAAAGTAATTTCACCGGTACCTGTCCTGTAAGTCTGATTTAGTACAAGATCCTGTGTATTTGTAACTATAGCTTTTGGCATCAAGATTCATACTGAAAATTCTGGAAACTTTTGCGTGAGTCAAGGTGTCTCATCATGTTGATGATCCTGAAGGAACTGGAGAGTCTTGGTGTCCATGAACTGCTGGCCACCTTGCAAAGGGTATGAAGGGATGATTTGGATTTTTTTTTTTTTTAATTTTCCCAATGCTGCTGAAGATTGCATGTGAGTATAAAAGAATCAAGAGATTCAATCAAGACTGTGGAACATACAAACATTAGGAACTTGAGACTTGTAAAAAACAAAGTATATTTTCAAAACCAGAGGCAATAAATAAAGCATTTGAAGAGACCATTCTGCAAGAACCTGCTGCAGGGAAAGTTAAAGACATGGATACAAAGGAGAGAGCTGAGAACCTGTTTAACTTAAACTCAGAATATATCAGACAGAACTAAAAAGACCTCCAGAACTGGATAGGAAAGACAAATTATCCTTGTATTAAAATAATAAAGATTATATATTAAAAAATAGAAAATTTAGACAGAATTTTGCTCAAGGAGCCAACAGCAGCACAGTTATCTCTTCCCCTGGTAAGACAATGAAGGATCCTGCATCAAGAATAAGCAAGGTCATGTGGTCAGCAGAAGAGACAGTTATTGGAACTGATTTATCATGTCAACCAGTGATTTTACATCACCCAGTTTTCCAGAAATCCAGAGCTACAGGAAAACACCTAAGAGAGAAAAAGCTAATTTTGGTCCAATGCTATCTAACATTTAGGAACCATCCCATGAGGATATATCTTGATGAATTCAGTTTGCTGGTATCATAACAAAGGTAGATTGGTAAATATTCAGTAAGACAGAAATGTCTAAATTTTCACAGTCCAATGAAATTTGTTTTAATGTAGTTAAACTGAGGGTAATATGCCTGGGAAACAAAACTTCAGGTTCTACGTATGGGAGGGGAGAAATTTATCTGGCAAGTGACAAATGAAGCACTGATGACTGTCTCCACATGAATTGTTACAAAAAAAGTCCAACTTTTGGATATACATGGAGAATATTCAGTAGAAGATGTGAAGAGATCTTGCCTCTATAAACTACACCATTTAAAACATTTATAAAGTGATGCATCCAGCTCTGGAGTACACATTTCAGAAAAGACTTCCAAACAATGGAGAGAGTTCAAAGGAGAACTGTAAATATAGTCCGGGGCAGGAAAACAAATATTTCACTATGAAAGCTTTCACTAAGAAGCTTACTTTTTTCATCTTGTTGCAAGGAAGGCTAAAGCACAATGGCATCTGATGAAAAAAATCCTCGTTCACAACCTTAAGCAGTCCCAATGACTCGACCTGGAACTATCATCCCCATCTCTCTGAGAGGGCTGGAGAAATCTTGTAGCTGGCTTCATATGCGGCTTTCAGGTAGATGAAAATACAAAATGAAAACAAACACTAACGTGTTAACACCTTGAAGTTTTGGAGTTCAACTATCTTTTGGGGTAGGATGAGGCACTAGAACTTTCTATCCAAATCTTACATCTTATTGGATGTTCAGGCTGTCCAGGTGGTGGGAGATATTCTAGAGATAACCATCTACTTTACTTCTTTCTGTGTTCACACTGCAACCCTTGCATTTCAGGAATAGAAGACACCAAATGTAAACAAAAGAATGCAAACTGCCAGTCCTTTGGAAAACTTAGAATCTGAAATATTATTAAGAATGTGCATTTAATTGGTGTGAAATAGTTCAATTTGTGTATTTACTGCCCGTCTCAATCCCATTTCAGGTTTCCCATATTGTACAGGCAGAGAGGAAGAAAGAGTGAGGGCTAATGTTGGTATAACTATCATTTTAAATAACTTAAATCACAGTCTGTGTCAGTCCCAGACCCTGTCATGGGGTGTCAGCTGAGCAGGGGGAACTGCTCATTTCAGTCATTGCAATTCATTTTCCATAAAAGCCAAAATTATTATATCAATTTGATGACCCCTGCATGGATACAGAATGATGGGGGCCCAAGCCATGGTTGGTCTTATATCTATACAGCACTAAGAGGACTGTAGTCTGGAGGGCATGCTTGGTGTTCCCAGAGGGCCCATGCGCTCTTGATTTTGGGACCAGCTATTTAGCAAGACCTGCTGAGGTTCAGCTAATGTTTGCATCTCAATTTGTGCAATAGCATTACCAGAAAAACTGCCTGCATATGCAAGCAACAAAGCCCAGTCCTTTTTTATTTCCCTTAAGTTTCCTTCTCTCAGATAAACTGACATTTCCCCTTCGACCATATTCAGTCTTAGACTAATTCTAATATGAAACGTACAGAGCTAGGCCAAACCTTGCGATGCTGATTGGCTTGATTATTGGCTTTCCCTTCCTAGCTCTTCACTTGTCTGGATCTATGGTGGTGGATAACCAAAGCAAACAGGGTCACACCCTAATCCAGATCTGCAACCGTTTTGCTAACAGAAATGCCACTGCTTTGTGGCAGTGGCAACTCTCCTTAACTTTTAGGGAGTCCAACTGTGCCTTAAGAAGCTTGGGAGGCTTTAAATTCCAGAACAGTCAATATAAGAAGCCCCCCGTAGCTACTATTTATATTGATTCACTAGTCCAAGGTATGTGCTTACTCAAATCTGCCAAATTCTGTTATTTGTGTCATCTTTCACAACACAAAGATCAGCCAGTCTCACTCTCATTTTCCTCTCACCATTGATCTAGTTATTATGAGAAAGTAAATTAATTATTGGGACAGACTGGATTTGTGGAACACGGTTAAACCTTTGTTGCTCATCTATGTGCAAACAACCAGCTGAGTAGAGCTGCATCCTTCCAGGACACATACCTTTCTCAGAGCAGATTCTGAAATCCCTGGTCTTTACACGTCTTTCCATCCGAGATGACTACCTCCTCCATAGGTTGGAGCAGATTAAGAAGGAGGGAGATAAATGTTTGACTCAGAAATACCTTGAAAGCTGAGTCAAACCCTGAGTAGTTCTGCTGGATGCCACCAGATTAGGGGGCTTCTCCTCTTCGTTTCAGGCCAACTGAAGGGACTTGGTAGGGGATTCCCATCTCTCCTCCTGCCCAGCAAAGGCCAAAAGGAGATGCAGAGCCACTACATGTGAAGAAAGTCAACCTCCATCTAATTCCATGATCCAACTCTCATGCAAGTCAAATGTTCCTCTCTTGACTTCGATGGGAGATGAACACTGACACAGTCTTCTCCCTTTTCTCCTTGTACTGGAGCTACTGGATGCATTATCCCACATTATGGCAGAAATCTTGTTGGAGTAAGACTTTCTGTGTGAGAGAAATGACTGCTATTTGAAATGGACCAGACAGGTGTATGACTTTTCCGGTTTCTTTCTTGTTCAGAAAGTCTTAGCCATTGAATGTCATGCTCCTCCCCATTTTTTCCACCCTCACTGAAGACACATAATCTTCCTGCCATGTAGCTCACATGAAAAAGTGGGAATGTGGAGCAAGGATCAGTCTTTCAAGCCTACAACCTCCTGCACTTGACTCAGAAGTGGCTTATTTAATTATGCCTCCTGCTGACTTGATATTACTTAAGTTTTGCCTTACAAGCATTGATTCTCATAAACTCTTCTTTCCATTGAAGCAATCTTGTAGCATATGGTAATGTTTTTGTTTTTCTTTTTAATTAATTTTCTGGGAATTTAACAGATCAATGCCATACTTGTGTGGCTATATGCTGTAACTGGTAAACGTTGATGAGTAGATACAAAGGTATCATTTGAGCCACCCACAGGTATTCTGATAGTCCCACTTAACAGATCAATGCCATACTTGTGTGGCTATATGCTGTAACTGGTAAACGTTGATGAGTAGATACAAAGGTAGCATTTGAGCCACCCCCAGGTTTTCTGATAGTCCCACTGGAAGAAAAAGCTTGAAAAACTTCATGATATAAACACTCACACGCATACTTTCACAGCAGAGTCTAAATACTTAGTCTGGAATTACTGAGAGCTCTGCAAACCATGGTGGAGGTATAATTGTCCCAGCCTTCATTGAACGAAGAGAATGACTACACAAATTAAAGGTGTGGCCCAGCTCTCTTTATGCCACATTAGCCGTAGTGGGTTCCTCTTTGGCTGTCTTTTACCATCTGTTAAAGGAAAGTTTCTACCCAGCTAGCTGAGACACACCACCACACGATGTGCGGAGTTGTAACCTATTTTTGTCCAAGCCAAAGGATTTTTGGTCACTGCTCTGTGCGTATATTGGAGTCTCCTCTGAGCACAGACCCTGACCCCAATTTACCTGTGGGATGGGGACCGTCCGATGCAGGGATGGCACTAGATACAGGCATGCCTTAAACCTCTACAGCAAGCTCGAGAAAAGCTCTTTTTATGCCAAGATCACTTTTTATGTCTTGATGCAGCATCAGTGAATTGGTGTGAGTACACTCAGTATCAAACAGTGAGGTGTTAGCATGCCCTTAGGGAGTTTAAGACTGCATGCACTTGACACTTGAGTCTTATTTCCTTATAACATCAGAAAGAGACTGAAAAATAGGAGGGAATATAATAGGGATCATTCATTACTGGTGAGGTGAGAATGGAATCACACAACCACAAAACTGAGAGATAACTTTGGGAAAAAAAATTTAATATCTCCTAGAAGCCATCTTTGATCCTCTGAAGGAAAGCTGGTATCTATTATAATTTATAGACTTTTTTTTTTTATTTTTTTTTCTATATCAGACTATTTCTGCAGCACCATAGCTCTTTTTTTTTTTTTTTTTTTTTTTTTGGCAAACTTTCTAGAGAGACTCCATGGTTCTGCACATTGATATTTTTCTGCAAGGAAGGAAAATGGTGATCCCTATAAATATTCATATCATGAGTGTGAAGTTATTTACTACAAGGAATAACAAATCTCTCCAAATCGGTTTTAATTTAATTTTATTTGTTTACATTCAGATGGGTTCCCCAGTTATAATGATGGTAAGAGGTTTACAAGGTTCATTATCACGTAGGGAGATAGTTGAAAGTTACTCACAATATTTATTTCACTTTTAATTAATTGTCTCCATTACTGATGTCCTCATGTTCTCATTTAGAGATAAAATAAACCACAATGAGGGCCAACTCTCACGTGTGATGCTGGCTTCTAGTGAAAGGATTTTCAAACCTGGAAAGAAAGAGTATATGTTTCATAAAAATGAGGAAGAAAGAAGGACAAAAAGTGCAAGAGAAAGGGAGTCAACAAGGGGAATGTTGTGCTCAACAAGGGAAATGGCTACATATGGACTCACATAGCAAGATGTTGGTGATCCCAAGGAAGACAAAGTAAAGTGTGCAGAAAGAGGCTGAACTATGTTTACAGCAAGTTACAGTACCCGTAGAGGTACGGGCATGAAAATGTAACTTCAAAAGTGCACAAATGCTCATGGTTATTATTTCTGAGTATTCAGTAATGGGAAGACAGGTGGTACCTCCAATAAAAAGAAAGAGAATACAGTTGATAGGAGAGTTTTATCATCAAAGATATTTTAGGAGACTGTGTCAGTGAGCACACAGAAGGAGTAGTGTGTGCGGTGCTGTGCTTTGGCTGCGCTGGTTAATCATGTCTGCTGAAATACAACCACCAGGATTCAGTCTGTAATAGTTCTCATTCACAAGACTATAATCCATTCCCAGTTGTAACTTTTTTGTTACAACAAGAGTAGACAATGTTGGCAGATCTTCTTATTGCTTCCCCAGTGACAACCAGGAGAAATATGGTAGTTCTTGATAATAATTTGTGTCTACAAATAAGCATAGTAATTTTACATATCAAAGTTTACTTTGAAGTAAAGATCTGGTCAACATGGTCAATGGTGTCTCTGATGTCATGCATCCAAGGTGGATGTATGAACAGATTCCACGACTCGAGTGCCAAAAGTGCCTATTTCTTTCCACTGACTCTAAGGGAAGCAAGTGCAACTAACATAGTGGTAGCTCTCTGAAGTCAGATGAGATGAATGACACTATTGCTAAGGATATTCTTTTGTTTTAAGGCTTACACGTAGGTGAGTTGCGAAAGATATGTTATCTATTGACCTCAGTCAAACTTTGTTTTCTGTTCCTTTAAGCAAAGGAGAACAATACCATCCAGGATTCTGAAACTACAGTAAGTGCATGACTGTTGGAAAACTACTCCTGAGACACAGTTAGCAATGGTTCATTATCAAAACTGAGGATGTTTGTTATTGAGATAGTGGTTCTGCTAGGATCTTGTTCTGATGTGTTATTTTCAATTGTTTTATGTCTTGAGTGTTGCATTAGTGATCAGGTGTTAAAATTGAAAATATGATTGAGTTAGAAAGGGTGCGAGTACTCTGAAGGTACAGGATTACAATTTAAGATGAACCTTGTGAACTGTAAAACTGATCTGAAGTACAAAGAGGTTATCCAATAGAGAAAATGCACAGTGTTATAATCCTACAAACACCAGATAAAGAACTAAATTTACAGAAGTCAAGAAGACCAAAAAAGGAAAGTTTTTAAGAAAATCAGTTGATTAATTTAGAAAAAAAAAATAGAACTAATAAGCATTAAAGATCTCTCACATTTTTGAGGGGAAGGAGATAAACTGCAGGAAAGACTAAGTAACTTCCCACAATGTTCCATTTACTATGAATTTCTGCCACTGCATTCTGTAAAGCACACAAGTGGTCTGTCTGCTTATGGTTGCTTTATTTTACTGCTTTATTTCTGCAGCCTGTATTAAGATGGTTAGTTACTTTGCTGCTGCAATGTGATCTCATAGATTTGACAAGTCCAGCTGACACTTCACGGATGTTGTGTGATAAACTTAACAAAGTTCAGCTTCAGGCTTTTTCCTGGTTGCGAAATAGGACACAAGTTTCACCTCAAGGTCTCCCTTTTATTTTCATATCAGCTTAACATCCAATGCCCTATAACACTTGGCAGTTAAAAGAAATTAACTATTATAGAGAAGTCTCTGATGTTGAATCAGCACCTTGGACTGTGCCAAAGACAAGCTGTGAGCCTGAGCAGTTGAGCCATGGTGAAACAAAGCACAGAGCATACAGCAATAATGAAATCTGGGTAAGAAAACTCATGAAAATTCCATTGAATTTTCATGAATTCCATTCTTCCTCAAAACAAGTGGCAAACAACAAAATAATCACAGCATCCCAGAAGGGTAGGGGCTGGCAGGGCCCTCTGGAGATCCCCCAGCCCAGCCCCTGCTCGAGCAGGGTCACCCAGCCCAGGGTGCGCAGGGCCGCGGCCAGGCGGGTTGGAGTATCTCCAGAGCAGGAGACCCCACACCTCTCGGGCAGCCTGGGCCAGGGCTCTGCCACCTCACGGGAAAGACGTTTTTCCTCACGTTCAGATGGAACTTCCCGTGTTCCTGTCTGTGCCCGTCGCCCCTTGTCCTGTCGCTGGGCACCACTGAAAAGAGTCTGGCCCCATCTTCTTGACATCTGCCCTTGAGATATTTATAAGTGTTGATAAGGTCCCCTCTTAGTCTTCTCTTCCTCAGGCTAATCAGCATTGCTCCAGTCGAACGTTGCAGCTTATGGCAGTAGAAGATTGGACCTGATTTCTCCTGCACGTTAAGAAAACAAGTGAACTGTGATCCATACTGAAAACATTCCTATAGCAATAATGATGGCTTATTCACCCGCTGTGTTTGTAATGAACTACCAAGGCTTTCATTAGCACAGTCACTGATGTGTCATGCCTGGTGTTCCTGGCAGACTTGTTATTTGATGTAATACAATGTGAACGGGAAAAAAAAAAAAAAAATAAATAAAAAAAAAAATTACAACCTCCCAGTGATGCACTGGGTACAGGAAACTCAAAAGGCTGATTGTTGCTAAATACATTCACTTAGAAAAAAAAAAAATAATAATCAGAATTTAACCCTCAATGTGGTGGCGTTTTCTAGGATTGCCAGGGAAACCAACTTTTTCACAAGACAAATGCGTTTAAATAACACGTGTATGGGAAGCTTTGTTTGGAGAAAAATGTAAGATTTACTCCCATTTTATTGTAGGGGATTCATACTCTTTCTCACCGAAATGGCTTGCTCCTGAAGTGTGTTGGCATTTGTTTGATTAACATCCATTACTGATCTAAGAGGGACATTGGTTTGTATCTGACTGTTGCTGCAAGTTGGCTGCTGCTAAGCAGCAGAGCATGTGTTTTCTCTCTCCAGTATGAGTTTAGGGAGAAGAAATGCCTATTTTGGGTGATGTCTTCAAACAAAAGATGACCCTCATGAGACCAAACTTTTCTGTACCCTCTCTCTAGCACTACATGCTGTGAGTCAGGAGAGCGGGCAGTGCTAAAGAATTCATGGTCCATAATGCCATCTCCTTTGGAAAGACGCTGCCGTCAACTTAATGCAACATGAGAATCAGGGTGAAAGGAAAAACTGTTTCCTGGTGCAGGCTGTTTTAGCAGTTGTCTGGGAAATTCCCTTTAGTGTCTCAGTTGGAAGACAGTCATCTTTATTATTAACATGTCCCAGAAGTGAGAAAAAAGGGATAATAACAGTCCTATCACTGACACGGTTGGCAGCTGCACAGCTGTCACGGCCATAGAATTGGGATTTCCAGAGAAAGGTAAGTGCTGACTCTGGAGCTGAAATAGTTGTGTAAATGGAGCCAACAGAGTGTAGATGTCTAAAATTGAGGACTGTGATCACATCCTGAAAATGCACACACTGTGCATTCACTAAGAGGCAGACAAAGGACAGTAGCTCAGTTGGAGCCATTTTCATGGTAGATGCCTGCAATTAGAAGAGAAAAATGCTGCCCACATGGCTTTGTTGTACTTGTGTTGAAAAAACGTGTTGTACTAATACTAATGCATTATATATGTTTTCAGGAAGTGTGTAGGGTCTTTTACTCTCAGAGGAGAGAACAATTTGAGATGAAATTTGAAGCAAACTGTCCAAAGACATTCATGAGTTTCTCTTCAGATGCCTTTGATACCTCCTTCAAAATAAAACAGTTTTTTAATTGTCATCTCTATCTATCTAGACTAACTTGGTCATTGATGTAAATAGTTTTGCCTCTTCTGATATTTAATTTCATTCATTTATTCATAATATCACAGACTTTGTCCTGTCATATACTCACTGATAAACCTTTCTCTTCTATTGTCTTGTTATGGCCAGGAGGGAAAGAATAAAAGAAAAAGGAAAATGAAGAGCAGAAACAGGAAGGTGCTGTAGTAAGGAGGCTCATATAGCCATATGTAGTAAAGATTTTAAAAAAAAAAAAAAAAAAAAGGAAAACCTGACAAAAGAGAATTATAATAAATAGATGAACATGGAGGAATGTACAGATTCTTTTTTTCCTAAGAAAAGGAAAAAAACTTATTAGTCTTTAGAAATCGCCTTGATTTCACTGAATCATGAAATACCCAATGAAAATTAATCATGTGTACTTCATGCCTTTGAATCTTGCTCGTTACAGGGTGACACACCAGCTTGCCTCTTGGCACAGCGGGTGATTCATGTGGTTGATAAATAACTGCTGATCCTCCCAGATGAGTTTCTGAGAATTCAGGTTCAGTCACAAAGGGAGTTTAGTGTCCAGCTCTGTAAGAGGATATTACAGGCTCTGGGTTTACCGTACAGGGAACAAAATCAGCTGAGTAGCTACGGAGAGGATGTTCAGAAGTTGACATATGGAGCAAGTGGGTGCTTAGACTGCCTGATAGCAAATGCTAAAGAGGGGGATGCATCCAAAATCTTCCGTCTTTCCTAGTTTTTGGAGCATTGGGTCAAGGATTCAGTCTAAAACTTCTTCCAGTTCCTGGACACCTTACTCATGCTGTCAGGTGTTAGTTGTGCTCAGGCACATCTCTTGCAGAGAAACGCCCAAGTGTCTTTACATTGATCAACTGCAACCTCATACTTTTCATGTTCGCAAATGGGACAGGTTGTCCTTCTAGCCAGAAAGTGAACAGAGCCTGGGAAGCAGCTCCTGAATATTGGTGTGAATCTGTTTAAGTCAGTGGCATTATTCTTACAGGAAACCTCATCTCTGAACTCCAGCTTTCTGTACGGATAGCACTGAACAAAATACATGGGTAAACCTTTTCATTCTAGCCATCAGTGGCAACTCCTTTCTATTTCTGAGATTCTAGGGCAAGAATACATGGATCCTCTAACTCTTCCCTGCTGCGTGGCTTTGCTCTTCTCCATGGTGGTGAGAAAGACAGTGATGCCTCAGAGCAGTGAAAGTCTATAGGTAAAAAGTAGGAACTGCTGTTGTCTCTGAACTTCTGAGTAATATAGTTTTCCTAGCAATTGCCTTTGCCTTCTAAAAGTCTTGGTTAGCAGGGTCACAGGAGAACCAGTTCTTCTCAAGAGAAGAATTGAAGCTTGCTGAAATTCCCCTGGTTCCTCCAATCATTTGTCCGCTGGGCCAGCACACATTCCTTCTGCCCTTCGACTTTGACTGTTCCTTCACCTAAGTGGAAAATTCCTAGAGAAGTCACGTTAACTAAGACCAAATTTGCAATTGCTGACATTTGTTTCTTGTTCAAATAGTAGAGAGATCCTGAGCAATTTGACATGTGGGAGCGCAGAACAAACCCTACCACTTAACCAACAAGTACATTTGTTTTCAGACTGAAATGTTAAGTGAGGATTGCGCTACAACTCTTTAAAACCTGATTTGGTTCAGACAAAAAATGGGTGGCCTTGGGATCCTGGCAATGAAATATCCAGTACTGTGAGTTTGATTTTTCACTCAGCTGTCTCAAGTGTAACTAACTTAGAGAGTTGTTGAGAGTACACTGGTTTAAATCATCTGTGAAGAATCACCCCTCAGTTGAAAAGCTACTGTTTCCCTTTTGTTCCCATCAGTTATGTTCTTCATTGCCTGTCCTAAACATTTACATAAGGTTGGCAGTCATGTCGCTGTTTCTAGATACATAATTCCAGAAAAAACAAACCCCACCTTCCAGTGTGATTTGGCACATAAGATAAAACCATGCCTAGCAAAGCTGTCTGCACAAAACCCAGCTCAACAGATATGCAGGACACTGGATTTTGCCCTTTTTTGGTTCATGGTAGTTTATGGGCACTGGGTATACAGGTCTTCAAGCACTTGGCCAAGTGTTTGCCATCAGCCTGAATAAGGTGGGATGGAGCTCATTTTGTGGAAAAGTGGAATAGTGAGCTGGGCACCAGTGAGATCCACCTTGCGGAGGACATTTCTGAAGAGGTCCGACTGACATGTTGCTGCTCTACTCACACCTTCGCTCTCCTTATTAAGCTTATACTCTTAATTTAATTTGTCCACTCTGCCAAATCCTTCTACTTCTTGTGCAGAATATTTATTCTTTTGATGCCATCTCCTTATGTTTCCCCACTTGGTGGTTATTTTACACACAGGACAAGGCTGTCTCTCTTTGAGCAGCACTTGAAAGCTTGGGGGCCCTGGATATCATCACCGTGCAAGCAATTAATGACAACATGGCAAGGATGATCATGATTTTGCTCACATCAGATGATAGATGGATAAGATTGTCTAATAGCTCCACACATCTCTTTTAGATTTATCTTCCCTGTTTATATCTAATAGTTTTGTCTTTAGTTTATTTCATCTGGGTTTTTTGTTTTGTTTTGGGGTTTGTTTTGTTTTGGTTTGGTTTTTTGTTTTTTGGGGTTTTTTTTCTCTGCATGATAATTTCATTGATTTATTGCCTTCTGGCGGCATCTAGTTCCAAAATGTGAAAAGAGAGGTAGTAGTATGAAGAGTGGTTATGAAGAGACAAATGGAGAGTCCCAGGATGAAAATATGTGTATTAACTCTCAAGGGAGTGACCCACCTTCTGCTCTCAAGGCACATTTAATTCGCATTGTTGTTCACATATGGCAAGGCTAGTTCAGTGGTCAGACTGAAGGTCTTGCTTGCCTGGTAGCCTGTCTCTGGCACAGACCAGTCAGGGATACCTAGGGGAGACTATAGAAATCAGGAAACCATTTTACAATATTTTCAGCCTATTTTCCTGGCTTGTAGAAGTTTTCCTTTGAGGGATTCCTTCTCACGTTACAGTACTGGTACAGAGGTTGTTTGGTCATCCAGATCCTAATTGTAGGAAGAAGTGAGTAAAGAGGGAATTTCCTGTGGACACACCTGAATATCTAGGCAACTCCATCCCACAGGTGCCAATTTGGGACACATGGAAACTTTTGTAAGCTATTCATAGAGCTCTGCTTTCCTTAGTTCCTTGAGGAGTGTAATATATGCCCCGTGTCTTGGGCATCTGCTTGATAAGACCAGAGAAGCTGGTTACTTTTGATCTTCAAGTCTCAGAGAGTGTTTACAGTAAATAAAAAATTTCACTGAACAGAGTACAGCTAGCATCGACTGTATTATATGTTAAAATTGCCATGTAACATGTTTGGCTAAATTTGATTTTTGATTTGTCTGTCACATGGTTCCTCATTGAAGTCCCGCTGTAATTAGAAGGGTAAAACCAAAAACTAATTTGTTCCCATTTCTTTGCTTTTTCCTCTTTTCACTGGTGCAGTTCTGTTGTGTAAGTGTATTATAAAACAGAAAGAAATAAAATTGGTTATATGGAAAATCAAGAACATCTGATGTCTAGAAAGAATAAGAACTTGGGGATGTCAGGCTGTAGACATCTGGATTTTTATTTAAACGGTCTTCAGCTTTGCATCTGAATCATCTTTTGAAAGCTGAATGTATTTTAAAAACACTTCTTGAATGTCTAATGCTATCCAGGTGTGTCTTTGATTTTATCTTCATATTGACATGTTGTCCAAGTGAAAAAATCTTGAATTCATTTAAGTACAATTTAGAAGCTGACACCAGTACATTAAAGCAAGAAGAGGAAGGAAAAAAGAAGGGACAGAGAAGTAGGCTGATTTTAAATACCCATCTTCCAAGACTTGTGCCTGGGGAGTTAGTTTCTGACGCTAGATCAGATTTTTTTGAAGTCAGAGCAAGCCCCTGACTTAAAGATGAAGGTACCACCAGCTGTTAAAGCAGGCAGAGATCTGATAACACGGGGGTTAATCTGAGGCATGTATACAAGTCCTGTTGTGATAAAACCAGAGGCAGTTAGACCTTTTGCTCCGAAAGACACTCTGGCACTGCTGGGAGATTCATTTTGTCTGCAAAATCAAGCGTGTAATTTCCCTGCTCCCTCACCCCCCCCCTCCTGCCTCTGTCTCCGGCCAGTGCTGCGGCTCAGCGGCAGCAGCCAGGCTCCCTGGGGGCAGCCAGGACCGCTGACCTTCAGCAGAGAGGCGTGAGATATGTCCTCACTGCAGGACGCGGGCTAGGAAGCCCCCAAATTGGCTTCTTTCCTGACGGTCAGAAGGAATGAGGGAGAGCAAGCCTGGGGAAAATCTGAGACACCTTTGTGTTTGAAAGAGAAAAAGTGAAGGAATGAAGTACATTTACAAAA
>JMFS01001020.1:0-19352 GCA_000699545.1 Podiceps cristatus | reverse complement strand
ACTAACTCCATCCTGGCTAAAACCAGGACAAAAAGCCAACTCTCCTGCTAGCAACCAAAACAAGAGTTAGTACAGTTCCGCAGGTACTCACATTGTATTCCTCTCCTAAATTACAGGTTTGATCCAAAATCCAGGTTGGGGTAAGAGAGAGAGGGAAGGGATAGGTTCCCTAGATGTCAGCAATCTTGCTATCATGCCTAATATGTTTTATTTTTCTGGGTAACCTACTGACAACAGAGACTGAAGAAGAAATACTGAAAGAAAAAGGAGTTTGGATACTGTGTTGGTTTACCTGGAGACATACTCAGATTTTTGTAGCATAACTGGAAACAGAGGCCATCAATCATATTTACCAGTCAATATTCATCATCAATCAATATTCATCAATCAATATTCATCATCAATCAATCAGCCCCCATTAAGGTCACTGATGACTAAAATTGTCTAAGACTTTGTCCCGAGACCACCTAGAAGTGTAAAAAATATTTGACATGCTATAGACATTATTGTCATTCTAACAGTAATGACAAAAAGAGTCATTTTCCCCTATTTATTTAATGGATTTTTGTCCCTTAACTTTCTGCTTCATTGGAGTCTACATTTCAAATGACACTATGTATTAATATACTCAAGTAGTATACATATGTTTTAAAACAGTAAAAAAAAAAAAATAGGTACATCTATTAAAAAAAGAAAGACAGACCAGCATTCAGTATTAAATCTTGACACTCCAGCTTATGTGAGCTGTCATTACTTTCCTGAGCAGCAGTGGTCCTGCTCAGGTTAAAAGATCTTGACCTTCTGATAGATTACAGCACTTGTTATATTTCTCCTTCTTCACAATCCAAATACTGATGCTTTTTTCCTTCACAGAACAGGAACTCCACAGCCCTCAATCAGTGCTTGCTTCCCTACTCAAACAAAAGTATATTTATACATAATTTACATTTAATTTACATTTCAAAAATCTCACAGTAACCCATTTCTCTGCCTTCTTGCCAAATCATGCTTAAAAGAAATTGAGAAAAAACAAAACAAAAGAAATGAGTGATATGAAGCGGGCAGGATGTCACCGTGCATATGGCATCTCCCCAGAATTCTGTGTCACTCCTCTCTCTCTCCCTCCTCCTTTCCCCGTTAGCCCTCAGCTCTCCATCTTTCAAACAGGAACTTCTGCACATTTATGTCATATAACATCCCCACCTCTTCCCTTTCCCGACCCAAGCATGTACTATGGATCACAGAATCATTGCTGACCCAGTCTCTGGTTCAGAAAGCCCTCTTTGCCTGACTTTGGCATTTTCCACTCTGCAGAACTATCTTTGCAGAGTAACATGGTTGGCCTTGATTTAACCATCGATTGTCCTAAGGCATTTCCTCTAGATTAGACAATTATAAGGTGTAATAATTGATTTTTGTAGGGACATATAACAGCCTTGTCAGTTCATAGTAGATTTAGACATTGAGGCACTTCTTAATATCTGTGGAATTGAGTGCACCCTCAGCAAGTTTGCTGACAACACCAAGCTGTGCAGTGCAATTGACACATTGGAGGGAAGGGATGCCACCCAGAAGGACCTTGGCAGACTTGAGAGGTGGGCCTGTGTAAACCTCATGGAGTTCAACAAGGCCAAGAGTTAAGGTCTTGCACATGGGTTGGGGCAATCCCAAGCACAAATACAGGCTGGGCAGAAATGGATTGATAGCAGCCCTTAGCAGAAGGACTTGGGGGTGTTGGCTGACGAGAAACTCAGCATGACCTGGAAATGTGTGCTTTGAAGCCCAGCAGCCCACGCATATCCAGGGCTGCATCAAAACAAGTGTGGCCAGCAGGTCAAGGGAGAGGATTCTGCCCCTCTGCTCCGCTCTGGTGAGACCCCCCTGCAGTGCTGCCTCCTGCTCTGTGGCCTCAGCACAAGAAGGACATGGACTTATTGAAGCAAGTCCAGAGAAGGACCACTAAAATGATCAGAAGGCTGGAGCACCTCTCCTATGAAGACAGGCTGAGAGAGTTGGGGTTACTCAGCCTGGCGAAGAGAAGACTCTGGGGAGACCTCATTATGGCCATTCAGCACTTAATGGGGGCCTACAAGAAAGCTGGAGAGGGACTTCTTACAAAGGCAGGTAGTGATAAGACAAGAGGTAATGGCTTTAAACTGAAAGAAAGTAGATTTAGATTAGATATAAGGAAGACATTTCTTACAATGAGTGTGGTGAAACACTGTCACAGGCTGCCCAGAGAAGCTGTGGATGCCCCATCCCTGGAAGTGTTCAAGGTCAGGTTGGACAAAGCTCTGAGCAACCTAGTCTAATGGAAGGTGTCCCGGCGCATGACAGTGGGGTTGAAACTAGATGATTTTTAAGGTCCCTTCCAACCCAAACCATTCTATGATTCTATCTCTGTGTCGTAACATCAAACAGAAACTCCTGACAGGGGTCTTGAACAGAGGTTACTTTAGGCTAAAGGACAAAGGATGGAATCACTATTCATCTCTAAGCCAAAGGAGAGACAAAGAGAGGGCACAAACAGCCTTTCTACCATCTCTACCCAGAAGTACAGTCAAAATTTTGCAACACAGATTCCACCCAGAGGAATAGACCTGGGTTTCCACCACTATTGGCACAATGGCTGCCCTCGGGCTTGGTACCTGCACAGTTCCTCATGTGAGATGAAACACTCTCCTTCATTCAGAGTGGTATTTTTGATAGATATTTGGCAAAGGACAGAGGTAGCATAACTTTACATTTTTATTTCCTCTTAGAGATAGCTAAACTAGAAACAGCCTGGCTATCCTTTAGCTCCTGATCTGTTTCCTTGGGAGCCAAATCCTAGATTTATGATTTCTTCTCATTAAAATGGCATCTGTTTTTTATCAGCAATATCTAGAGCTGTGTAACCAAGTCTGAAAAGTTTTACAATGCTATGAGAAGGGGGTTGGGAAGACAGGGATTACTACTTTGTTTGAAGTTACTGTACAGCCTTGGGAAGCAAATATAAATGGTACATTACATATTTCTTGATTTAATACATGCATTCATTACTAAGATGATGCCACCTGCCTTTGCAGTTAATTTCAGAAACACTTTTAATTACAGCTTCCATCATTCCAACTGCTGCTGTGTTATTTCTGCCAGTGTCCTGCCAGAAATAAAATTGAGTATTAAAACAGCAAATAGCATTATCAAAGAAACAAACCACTCACAGAGAAACCCCAGCAAGTATACTATTCTCAGAATAAACAAAGAGGAACCAGCATCCTGCATTACAAGATTGTTGCATAGAGAGAACTCCAACAAGCTTATTTTCTCTGTTCTTCTTCCAGCAACCAATTTTTAAATACAAATGACAGTTTCATGCAGTTTTGTGATACATATCCCTCAGTTAGCTCGTGGCGAACTTGGCTCGGGCAACACTCAGATAATTATTATGTCAGATCTGTCCATTACTAGATCACTTGTCAATACACATCTAGTCAGAATTGCACAGCCAGCAAAATCAAGCAGTCATCTCTTGGAGGAGTCACCATCTCTCCTGGTACTCAGGCTGCTCCTTGTTGACAGTGCCTACAGCAAGTGGCAGAGATGGAGGTTCAGAATTAAACACATCTCAAAGGAAATATCCACTTCGATTATCTCATCCCTCACTCTCCAGCTTATCAGGATATCTGCATCGGGAGTAGTACACCCTTGCCTAGGTCTTGTACCTGCAGAAGGCATGGTCTTGGTGGAATTGGAGGGGTCTTTTATAGTTGAAGGCCCGCTCTTACTCCACGTCCACAAGCTACTCTAGGTCTGTCTGTGTCTGACATGATTCTCTACACAATATATTCCGGGATTCCTTGGCTCCTTCGGGTTCTAGGCTAGTGGGATCAGAAATCACATTTTGGAAGTGGCTGTGCATAAGGATTCTGAAAAGAAGGCAACTAGTCTGACAGTCCTCAAGGTCCTGCATACCCCTAGTATGTTGTGTTGTTGTCCATAGCTACCAACTTTAGCCCTAAGAGCTAAGCTGAGCAAAGCAATCAGAAAAGCAAAGGCTACAAAAGCGGGAAGCCCGCTACAGTAGGAAAAACTGAGGGAGAGGAGATGTGACATTTGAAGATTGCCCCTAAGCACTCTCCTTACTTGAAGAGCATAAAACCAACACGTCAATAGGCATTAAAAAGGTGATTTGGTGACTCAGAATCTGGCAATCCATATTCATCTCACTTCATTACAAGCCCATTTGGGGTCAAAAAGTTGACAGGGAGCATCACAATCAAAAAGCAACCTCTGGATAGTTCTTAACTCAGGACAACTGTGGCTGATGGTTCTTCACTCATAGAGAAACTGTACTTCGGGTTATCCAAGAACATCTGTAGTTCTACTTACTGCCTTCAACTTGATATTGTGTAACATTATAGCAGAGGTCATTAGGGAGCTCCAGGAAGCATAATGCAAGAAATGACTAACAAAGTTCAGCTTCCAAGAAACCTAGGCTGGAAGCACACTCATCAAAAAACTTTTATACAAAAAAATCTACCATAAAGCCACAAAAATTAAGCAGCTAAAAAAAAAAAAAAAAAAAAAGAAATAGAGGGAAGAATGTATCCGCAGAAGTGTGGGGTTTTTTTCATCTGTTGTTACAGTCAGGTTACTGCATAAATTCTGGGCATATTTTTTAAGGTTCCTGGCTCCCAGACGTTCTCTTCCTGACTTACTGAAACTTCACTCCTTTTGACTCTTCTCCTACAGATACTTCTCATTCTGGTTTTCCTCAGTATTCCCAGCACATGAAAACCAGTCTCAGAGATCATCCCACAGCAGTTCTGGTGTACTCCAGTGTGATGTCACTCTCCCAGATGTAGCTGTTCCTTATGGGAGATGGGCCCTCTTTTAACTCCAGGATGTCCATTATTGCCTTTGGCTTTCTTCTCAACACATAGCCTGAATTGATTCTGATAACTCCAAAATACACTATTTCAGTTAGATCATAAAATGACATGTGTTCCTAAAAATGACTTTCCATCCCAACATTCCTGCCAATATCAAATTATATCTATAGTCCCCAGCTGGGATTATGAAAAACACTTGGAAAATGCAACTTACTATTCTCTACTGTCATATAGCTCAGACTTCAGGTCAAACTGAGCGGTAATGGTTTGTTGTCAGCATTGTTGAATCCAGCTGTTTGTTAATGGGATTGAAATGGAGAATAGCCAGAATCAAAAAAATGGAAGGCCCTTCCACCTGCCGTCCTAGTGAAGATGTGGGATAAACGTACTCCAAACAGAAGCAGTGCTTCTGGGTAACTTATCAAAGAAATTGTCATGGGGCAAGGAAAAGTCCAAGTTTCATATATACTCAAACCACTAAACAGGACATGAATCTAAGACAATCCATAAAAGTGTGACACCCTAAAAAGAGATTTATTAGAGTATTTGGCTACCACTTTGCTCCTTCATGCTTCATAAGCTCCAAGATGCAATTTACAGACAATTAATCTTTGTGTTAATATGTAAGTACCATATAAATTTAAATTTCAATCAGTACAAGAGAAATTCATAGTAGTCTTTATAGCCACCGGAAGAAAAGAATTAAGATTTATCCCATTGCTTATAATGTTGCCCTCTACCTTAAATATGGATATAATTTTGTAGTATGGAGTTAATAGGAATCAAGTTACATTGTAAATTGTTTTGTTTCTTTTAGATGAAAACAACAATAAATGAAAGTCTTTGTAGGAAACACACAATCAATACAGAAATGTGAGAAAATCTGATCTAAAATACGGAAATTGTAACACCTTAGGTTGCTTCAATAACCTTAAACTAATCATTGATTTATATCCTGTAGAGATCCAAAGGAAATAAAAAGAAAAAAAAAAAAAAAAAAAAAGTTATATTTGGAGTTCAGTCGTTCAGTCCTGCAGTCTTTGATTACTAAAACAGTGTTTACTCAAGTGAATAAATATAATTGGTCTGAAAGGACTACTTGCATAAAAAACAAGTAACTCTCCAAGTATAAATGCTCTAAGAACATCAGTTAGTTACACAACAGAAATGACAAGGAAGTATATTGTTGTTGCAAGCTTGAAGGCCAAATGCTCTTTTCCACACTAGCACTGCAAAAGTTACCTTGATCTATTATGAACATTTTTGTTAAAAGGAAACTAGAGGTCATTACTTGACTCAGCGAAGAGAATTCCCATGCTGCTGTCAGCAGACAGCTAAAATGGTCTTGTTGTTTTTAAAGTTCATATGCTATTTCAACTTATTATTTTTGAAGAATGACAGTATTTTCATCTATACAGAAAGATATTATTGAATAATTATTACAATTGTCTAGAATAAAACTCCATTTAGGGCTCAAAAAAATCTCTATTAGCATACCCATGCTCCTAGCGATGTGACTTAACAGGAAGACTGAAGGCTGGTGGTCCCATCACTTAATGTTCCGACCTGTAGTGATGATGGCAGAAATAATGAGACCAATTCTTGAATTTTTTGGGGGGTTGTTGGGGGGGTTGTGGGGGAGTTTTTTAGTCAAAAACAAATAAACAAAAAGGAGTCAAAACCAGGAAAAAAAAAAAAAAATCTGTAATTTTGTATTGCAGTGATCCTTAAGACCACTGGAATTTCCTACATAGCCCCAGAAGAAATCATCAGGTAATCATCAGCCAAGCTATAATAAATCCAGATGTTTTTTCCTCCCCTTTTGTGAGGAAGTCCACCTGAAAACATGACAGCCAGTGTGATTTATTGAGATAAAACCTAAAGCACATCTTTCTTTGCAGTAATATTACAACAGAAATGGACACAGCTTCTGAACATGAGGTACAGCCCACACTTGGTTGCTAGAGTGGAAACAAATCATGATTTCCTGAAAGAAATATTGTCTATCATGCCAGTCCTGAATCCCTACTCATATTAAGATGGAGACAGAGGTTTCTCTGAAACTGGTGTTCAGGGACAATAGCCTTTTCTGCTCTATCTGGTGAGAAACCTCACAGATAGGTATTTCACCTCTGAAATGTGCATTTTTTCTGAATATGCACACTAATTTCTGAAGATCTGTCAGAAACTGTAATGAGACATGGGCTGGCCATAAATACCTATAGTGCAGTCAGAGAGTGACATATTTAACACATTAACAGGACTTTCCAACTATATAGTTCTCCATGGAACTATTCATAGAGGGAGTAAGAAAAGATTTACCAATTTAAAAATAATGTTGTAGCAGAGCTGTTGACAGTTTTCAAGGAAGACGAAGGACATGGCTGTCTCGGGTAATATTCCTGTGTCTCTGAGTAGAACTCCTTGAAGGTATTGGGTACAGTACTTGACTAGAGACAGTATCTACATGTGAAACAGATTTGTTTCCTAAGGCAAGGAGAAGATTCATACTGTCAAGTTAATAATAGGGACTAGAGCTTTGGGGTGTAACCAATCTTACTAAGTGTAGCCATCTAATGTATATATAGTCTATTTCTAATAGTCCGATTCACTGTTTAGGCTCCCTCTGCATACACTTCCAAGAGAGAACTCCAGAGCATAGGTTCTCATAACACCTATTGTAAAATGGGAAGAATCAGTTTCTGAAGAAACTCTCCCTCTTCTTTAACTATAGAGGAAGCCTAAAAAACTATTTTTCACCACATTCTCTGATGTCAAATATCGGATACAATCAATCCCATTTGGGGCAAATATATATAGAACTCTCAGTCAGTTTGAGGCTGAACAAACCTGAGGATTAAGGAGTGTACTATTTTACCATATCAGTGTCAGAGAAAATCTTTTCAGATCTAGCCAAGAACTGAAACAGGAAAGACAATATTGCAAATTCCTGATGCTAAATGAGGAAATTACTTTAATTCCAGTTCAGATGTCCTGCTTAGCTGCTTGAAAACCTCTCAAGCTTTCTTACAGTACATCATGCGAGGGCAATCCAGCTTCTAACCACCCATGGATTAAATTATAGTTGCAGGCAAAATCTCAGCAGATACACTTTTTATCTCATATTATCTTCAGTCTATTTGCCCAGCTAGAAACTTGACAGTAACCTGTTTTTATTTTATAAATCACTGCAGATCTTCTGCTGGAAGACAAGCAATTAAATGTCTTTTTGCATCCCTGAACGCTGAAGCACCTGGGAAAAGGTATGAAACATGTTTTTCCTGAATGCTCAAATATAGAGTTATTCACACAGTGCTTTTTTAATGGTTAACAGCATGTGTTGTATCATTTCAAGAACTTGCCACATTGTTTACTTTGGATGGGAGGTTCACTCACATTGTGTTAAAATCATGTTAGTTTATTCAAGGTCATGCATTGTTTAGCTACTTTCACTTCCAGTTTAATTAACTTGAACGAAAAGAAACACACCCAAACTTATGAACAATTTCCAAGAAAACATTAATCAAATTTTGATAGTGAAAAAAAGGTTTTGAAGAAGGAAAAAAAAAATCTACTCCAAAGCTAGAGAGCTAGAGGAGGAGGAAACTAGTAATAAATAAAAATGTCCTTACATATCAAACCATGACCTAGCTGATAGTAATGGATATCTTCCTAATAATAACAACAGTAATACTTCCATATTATATATAGACTTAGAGAGTTAACAAAAGGTAGACTTCACTTCCCCCACCTTTAACCATTGAAATGTTACACTCTTAGCCTAAAAGAGCAGGTAGGCTCCCTCTAGAGTTGATGAAGAAAAGAAAGTACAGGAGAACTATTGCTTCTGTTCTAAGTAGACTAGATATGGCCAAGGGTAAACTTCATATTGACTGTAAAATGAGCCTTGACAAATGGCTTAGATTAGACAGACACATTTTAAATGCAGAAGATGTATCTTACCACAAAATGCAGTGGCATTACTTACTAAGGAATCCTCTCTGATACTTAATTTGAGGGTCAGGGCTGCTTAGAAACGCAACAGAATCGAAGATCAAAAACCCTGTATAAAATATGCTCTTTATTGGCACTAGATTTCATCCAAACCTGAATCTAATTTATTTGTGCCTGGCTCTCAGATGTTACATCCCTTTTTCAGCCTTCAAAGGAATAATATTTTTATTTCACTTGGTTGCATAAGAGAATTATGTTTCTTTGGTCAAATAATTTTATCATGTCAGATAAAAATTAACTTAGATGAGACTTTATAACAACCAAATAGTGCACTTTTTAGAGATAATTGATTCTTAAAAGGTAAAGAATTACTTAACTGTTCAACAGAATGAGGACTTTTAAAAGCTAGTCATTTTGGAGAAAGAAGATAAAATGTCATCTGACTCAGTAAAAAACAAAGCCAGGGAAATTTCATTAAACTGATTTTATCTCTTATGGAAGATATTGTGCAAACTTAATTCAGGAAACGAGTTTTCACATTCCAAGCAGTATGAAAATCTTGAACTATACAGTATATGAGGAACATGAGTTGCAAATATTCAGTGGTCTGTTTGAGAAAACAAATTCTACCAAACTTCAAGGCACTCTCTGAACTGATCTCTACACATTTTTTTAAATCCCCTTATCTTTCATGTAAAACTCATCAGCGATTTTTATTTAAACAAAAAAGACTAAACCTTGACCCTCCATTTGTCTAAGATAACTAAAATCCTTGTAAGTGTGAGACCTGGGATAAAGAACTGTGGATTCAGAGATACCATACAATGCATTGTCAGGAAAAGGCGTGGACAGCTTGCATACGAAATTTCCTGAAAACTATGTTTACAAGGAATTTGCTTTGTTATAAAGCTTTAAAATCCATTCCTCTTCTTATTGAACACTGTTCTTTTGGGAATATACTTCTCCCAATGTTTTTGCCTCCTACAGCAAAATATAGTTTGGTTTTCCCTCAAATATTTCTGTTCCAGATAGAACTTCAACTGGTATGAAAATTTGCAATGCCTTTCATAGGTGGGAAAATATCATCTATTAATTATTACAGCATCTGCTTTTATACTGACCTCCGTAACAGGAAACACAGTACAAGTGACCTAATAAAGCCGGTGATAAAAAAATATAAATAACATCTTGCTTTCTTGCTATTGTGATGGCTTTTCAGCAGTTCTGGATGGCCTGTGTCACAAGATAACTCAAACAGTCCTGCTGCAGAAAGACACAGGAGGAAATCTGTGTGTTTAAGCGCAAGTTGGTGGTGAAAGAAGATGTTGAGTTGGACTTGAATATTAACTTTACAAAACTACTTTATCAGCTTATTTTGATAAACAAATGGTACACAAATATTGTTTAGAAATATACTTTTCACACTATACATAACATTATTTCACTCATAACAAAAAATACATATTAGTTACACCTCCAATTATAGATATTGTAGTATAGTAAAAGTAGTTTAAATTGTCTATTAAAAAAATCATACTATAATCATACTGTTAAAGTTATCCTATTCTTTTATTTCTAGAGTCTTTTGCACATTTTTACTTTATTTCACTCCTTATTTCACAGTGAAAAAAAAAAAAAAAAAAAAAAAACCCAAAAAAATAGAGACAAAACCAGTGCATCTTTAAATTCTTAATAGAATTAATTCATCATTCAAAGTATTCCCAGATGTCCGCTAAATTTATCACAAGTTTCAGTCTTTTAATTGGGTTTCTTGTAAAGGGAAGAAAATTCTTTCACTTTTAATATCTAACTGCAAGTTGATTTAAGACCAAAAATGTTTACTGTTTTCCAATTAAATCTTTAAATACAAATGAGGTGAATTATTTTTAATCTAAAAAAAATGTTCTCTGAGTAACAAAACTAATGAAAAATGGTTATTTTTCTGTTATTTTGTCTCGTAAATCTCTTCCCCTATTGTGATGATCCCAACTTCTTCCTTCTCTTCACCCACATGTCCTATTGAACACCTTTCCCCACACATAAGACAACAGTGCTGTTGCTACACTCAAGTTTAAAGCATAATAATTAGCTATCTGGTATACTATATACTGCTTGATTAAGGCTGTAACATCATCCTACAGGGGAGCTGGTGGAAAAGAGGCTCTAATTTACCCCTACTCATCTTACTAATGCCCACACTTCCCCAGACTTGTGAGACCATACTCAGTCCTTTGCTTCTCCCCCAGTTGGAATCAGCTGAAACTGACTGCTAGGTTCAAAGATTACTCAGGAAAATGGCACATATGCAATCGAACTGATGATAAACTGACAGCATAATTGCAGAATTTCCAGCTATAGAAGGGTGATTAAAATCAGAAAATTTAAAGCTGAAAAAAGGAATATGTTTGTCATCTTTTGAAAACATCATTTTCTTGACCAAATGGGGTCACCACCGTTACTCAAAATTATTCCCTTGCATTTTAGCTGGGCCCTTGTAAGGACAAAGAAATGAAAATGGAAAAAAATCTCCTTTAAGGGCTACAACAAAAGACTAGACACTATGACTATAATCTATGTATTGCATTCTATGTATGCAATGTATTCCAATCTAGCAATATAGACCAAATAAACACCTAAGAGAATTTGAAAGGAAAATCTCTCTGGTGGATTTCCAATGCCTTTTCCATATAATGACATCCATTATTATTCTTCATTATTCTTTTTTTCTTTTTTTTTTCCCTGTGACAGGAGAGTTCACTGCCAAACAGCATTTGACCAATATCCATGTATCCTGAACAATGAACACTGATACTGTCAGCCATCACAAAGATATGTGAAAACAGTATTTTTTGTAGTCTGTCTTAAAGGGACATGGTTTAGTAGTGGTCAGGCACGGTTGGACTCAATGATCTTAAAGGTCCTTTCCAACTAAATGATTTTATGATACTTCCATGGTACTAAAGCAAGTGAATTTTTTGCTCCCTAATTATGGTGACAAATCTTCCTTTGTCATCAACATATGCAGAAAATATTGGTAACTACTATAGATATATATCAAGCACATTTTAACTTTGACTTTTCTCTCTGAAAATGCCCACTGGCATTCTTTGAATAAGTTATGTCAGGAGTGGTTTTTCTCTCTTTTCACAACTCTTTGAACAAGGAAATCTCCATGTATTTATTATGTGGCCCACAAGGTAATAGAAAGGTTTTCTCCCTACCATTGAACACATAATGTTTGGCAGTTACACCAATTGTGCAGATGGAAAATTAGAAGTGGAAAACCAATCTTTGCAGTCCTAGATACCTTCCATATAGCGTGTATGTCCCTTTCAGAACACATGTTGACATTCTGTTCCTAATGAAGCCAACAAAAGATTTGTCATGGATTTTTCTACATTAAGGATTTAATTCACAGGATGGATTCACTCTTTAGTTTATAAGTCTATTGTGTAGACTCGTACATCTAAGCTATCCTCCAGTGAGCCTTATAGACAATAAAGAGAAAAAGGGTGTTTCAGGTCATGAGTTATCGAATCTTTTTTTAGACTTCTTAAAATATGACATCTTTCACACACTGGGAAAGCCTGTTTCTCCTCACTGATTATAGGAAAAGCCTAAAATTACTAGTTCAGGTAAAGTTATCTCCATTAACTCAGATAAATCTTACTCACAGGCATCAGTTCAGCTACAGATAAAGACAGCCAGTACTAAGTTCTTTGTGAACTACAAGTAGCATCTATCAGTGTAAAGTGCATACTTCTTTGTAGCTGTTCTTCCCTTCTTCAGGTAAAATGGTCATGCTTTCCCTCTTGCAACATCATTTTAACTGTCATTCCTAAGTAAACTTTGTCATTCAAACAAACCAATAAAAGAAAAAATAAACAGAATTCTAGTTCATAGTGGCTGAAAAGGATACTTTCTGTTGGATGCTATGACTATGTAAATGTTTAGACTCCATTTTTTAGGAACTCATTTTGTGAGGCCATGATAGGAGAAAATACCAGAATTATTCATTGTCTGTTCCACACATGTCTACTAATCTAGTTCCTCAGATGCTTTAATAGGATTCTTTTACATTTGGAACTCTGATAAACATTAACATAGGTTAAGTTAATGTTTACAGTTGTGGCAATTTTTTTATACTGGGGAGTGCATAGAAAACTGTTTGTTAACAGGAAACTAGGTTGAGTTCATAATAAACACAGGACTAATGATGTTACTATTTATAGCTTAACTCTTTACCTCCTGCTATGTAAGATTATACTGTTTGTCTTTTTCTTCACAATATTCCTTACATTTTGAAGATATTCCAAAACTTAACATTTAAGCTTCTCTCACTTTCCTTCTTGAAATCCCCAAGACCTACTCCAACCCAATCACTTTAAACTTGTAGTGCAAAATATAGTGTCTATTCATTACATCTGTAAATTCTAATTTTGCATCATACTTCCTAAAACCAGTCAAAATACAGTCATGATTGAACTCAAATTTTAATAGCATGAAACATGTTGACCTAGCTTATGGACTGGTTGCAATATTTTCATATAGGAAGCTGCATTTCAACAAGAGCATATTATGCCTTGTTATACTTTTAAGCATGTTTGCTCTCATAAACTGGCTGATGCTTGCCTTCTGAAGTTCATGAAACAGTTGAAAAATAGACCTACGTCAAGCTTACCCACTGCCTGCTTAGACAAAAGTTATTGGCAATGTTCAGAGCAAGGATTTTAACAAATGGATATAAATGGATACCAGTTCTAATTCTGTTCCTTTTTTGGTCCTCTAACTTCTCCTTCAACCCTATTGGCTTGATTTGAAGCCCCATCTGAAAATCATCATCTCTGTTGGAAAAGGCTACAATTAATGGGTTGAATAGATCTAAGATAAAAGTATTAAAAATTGTCTGTTAAATTGGTGGAATTGTATTTTCTCTAAAATTATATAAATGTATTTCATACTTTTATCTGGCCTAAAGAGAATATTAAACCAGAACTCTGTGCTCTACAGTAGGTCAGACTAAATAACTGTAACAATCCCCTTGGCCTTAAAGTCTCTTCACTTTGAAATAAAATTTTGGCCATCCCACTGGAAATACAAGTCTTCCTCTGTGACCAGTTTTCTTATGTATATTTCAGGCCTAGAAATTTTGAGAAAGTAAATAAAATATGTCCTGAAACATACACGGTAAATTACTTTTTTAATATAAAATGACAGCATCTCAGGTATGCAGACAAGATGATATGCAAAATGTCAAACCAAACTGATTGAATTTTAAAATGATTATATATTGGATTTTGAACGCTTAAAGAAAGTATAAAACTGAGCATTTATCTGAATATAACAGATTTTTTTCCCCACCAAAATAGTCTCTGAAGTCCAAACAGTACTGAAAAAATGTAAATAATTAATCTAATATAATGTATCAAGAAGCATTAAATCAAATTATAAGAAAATAGTTTTACTATATAATGTTAGCATTGCAATGCTTACATCATTGTATATCTTACATCATTATACCACTTACTCTACTTTTAATTCTGCTAAATGAATGAATTTACTATCAATCTGACTCACAAAACAATTCTTTGCCAATTTGCCAATCAAGCTCCGTATCCAAACAAATTTTGGAAAAGTCAGTAATTAAAAAAAAAAAAATCACCAAGTTCAGCATGTTCTTGACATTAATTCATAGCTTTATTGGTTCACTAGAAGCACAGACTGATACCATGGGCAAAATTTCAGCAAACTGTGTTTCATTAACTGGAAAACTCAGCCTTTTCAGAAAATCTTACTATGTAGCTGCAATGCTACTGTGTACCTAGCTGCATAAATTCCTTTGACTTTGTACATATGACTAATAACAGTAAAAAAAAAAAAAAATGGTCTCAAAGTTTTTTTCTCTTTTAGTTTGAGTGACTTTGTTTTGACAACTAGAAGCCCTGTGACTGTTCAAGGCTCTCCACAGCTTTGCTGTTTCCCACATGAAACACACAACGCTGATTGTAATCACTATTATGGTCACTACTGCATTGTAATCACTACTATGAATCTTGTTGCCGTAGCTGCAGCTAACATGGCTGTCTTAAATTAGATATTGGGACTACAGGGCACAGCAGTGTGGTGATTCACTGCGTCCTAAATTCACCTCTTTCTGCACCCATTTCTTTATCTTGCTGCTTAGGAGAGTCTGCATGCTGCTCTCAGTACTAGCTGGCTACATGGTTTAAACACACCAACACAGCCAGATTAAATGTAATTGTAAAACTAGCTATAAAATAATTCCAAGTGTGTTTACATGAGTTACAGGGATGGCTACAGTATAGACAATATGATCTATTCAGCTGTATGTGAAAAGGTGAATTTTATCCTGTAGAATTTGTTTTTGTTCAGATTCACCCAATGCTTACCTTCCTCCATGAAGCAAGTGAAACACTTCAGGCATGCCAGACCATATCTCCATACCACCCCATACCTCACTTTCCTAATTGGTATAGTATATCTAGCAGCCCTGCTAGATGTTCAAGAAACTATAAACCTGGAAGCTGGGATTAATGTGTTTAGCTTCTTGTCAAGCCAACAACCCAGGTGCCTAGGAACCACACTGACAAGGTGCTTTGAATCTGCAAAATACAGCTCCTGGTGCTTTGTGATGGCTGGCCCCAAATCAGCTTACAGAGTGGGCTGCAAATGACAGGCAGACAAGCTGGTGAGATACCAACTTTGGACCATTCCTGGAAAAATATCTCATTGGCAGAATACTTCAAAATCTCAGCAAAGACAGACCTACCAAAAATATTTGTCTTCTAGCTTTTTCAATCAGCTTTACAGCAGCTATAATGACCTGGCTGAGAACAGCAGCAATGGGTTCCTAGAAGAAACAAAGTTTTGACATCTGTGAGATATGTATTCCGTCCTGGCTGAGTAAAATACTTCCAGAAAATGCCATAAGACTCTAAACAGGAGAGGAAATGGGAATGAGAACAAACATGATCAAGGATATACCATTCATGTAACTTTAATAAGAGCACTCAAAAGTAGTCATGAAAGCAAAATGCTCTTCTTCAAGCAGTCAAAACTAAACTGTGTCCTGGTGACACAAGACCTTACATTAGAGCCTGGAAGGCTTCTAAGAGCATTGAAGAAACCAGGCAGATAAAGGCATGTTGGGTACACAGGTATTTGATAACGGTGCCAGACTGAGTTAATCAAGAAGCTACAACTATGAGTTCTGGACAAGGTCAAAAAGGCTAATTTGGCTGCAGAGTTTGGGGGGGGAATGTTCTCCTGAATTGCTCCACAGGGAGTTATTTGGATTGCTGAGCTAGCTTTAAAGCCTCTGCAAAGGGTGCTGACCTGAACCTAGGTCTTGGCTCTGAGCCCAGCCCTATTGAAGAAACAAGATCTCCATAGACAGAAAACAGAAATTAATCCAGGCATAACACTCGTATCCACTGACTTACCAATAAGCACACTATTATTAATAAAATTAACTCTGCCTTTGGCTGTTTTAACAACCCTGTTGTGGTCACTCGATGCTTGAACTCTGCTGTACTCTAATAAACTATCACTGATGAAAGCAACAAAACTTCTTTAAAGAGAAAGCATATTACATAGTCTGGAGAAACAGAATGATTTGTTCATGCTTGTTACACTGGAGAGTATCTTGCAGATGAAGAAAAATTGCTGCCTTAGACCTTTATAAATGTGTACAAAGTCAGAATTTTGTTTACTTCCACCTGCGTAAAAAACCCAGGTCACTCTGAAAGCTGCCTCTATTAATGTTGTATCACCTGAATCAACACAACCTCGCAGTAGAACCCTGCACATCTGTCCATGGGATTCATGGTTTATGACAGATATAACCATCAGTTCTGAAAATTTTCACCTAAGAGAGAACTTCCTCCTTGCCCCCTTAAGTTTTGAGATAGTTCTGGTCTCTAAAACCTGTTGCAATTTCCTGCTATCTGGAGGAAATATCTGCATCTTTCTTTTTTTTTCAGATTACACTTCTACCACAAATAGAAAATATTTAGACAACACACAAATAGCATAACAACACATGTATAGTATAACTTGTATTAATTTCTAGCTCTGTTACTGTAAGCTAGAAAGGAGAATAATACAGCATGAGCAACTTTGCTGTGTTTCACAGAAGATAAGTTTTCAGACTAAGAAAAGCTACTGATCACAAATTCCTACCATCAGAGCAGAACTTCCTCTTTCTTTATGACTGTATACTTTAAACAATTTCTAGGAAGTGCTAAACTTATCTTTTTTATACCCAAGTGTTTTTTTACAGAAATGGAATACAGCTTCTTAATTTTTGGACCAGCAAATATTGCCACCATTTGATTAAAATACTATAAGAAATATCTCTCTTTTTAAATTAAACCCAAATGCTTGCCCCATGATCTAGGTCCACTGATACTAGTAAAGCAACCCCTAAATCAAACTGGGTACTTAAATAAAAAATTTTGATCTAAAAATTCTTCTTTCACTTCTTATCTGAACTTGGAGATACCTACTCTCTTTGGAGGCTAACCTGTTTGAGTCCACAAGGTTCTCCAGACATTTAGCATTTTGTTCTTGAATGGCTAGAATTGTGCTTCCAAAGCACTTTGGTGTCTGGATCAGACCTCCAGACCAGACATTCTTCCCGTAGATTTTCTTAAAGAGACAGATCCTGTAGACACACTCAGAGTATGCTTAGCACAAATTGATAGGACTGGTCTCCTCACAAAATGCAGTTGCCACCACTTCTTTTAAGGCATGAGTGGAAGTTACTATGTCCACCTTTTCTGTAATAGCTTAATGCTTACAGCATTGATTGGATTACCTTCCCTTCCCTTCCCTGTCTGGACAGATTCATAACGTCTTACACTCCAAGGAAAATGTCCCAACTTTTGAGTCCTTTGACAAGATGGCTAAGTAGTCATTGTGATGAGAGAGTTCTGATCTCTGGTTCCTTCTCCTAGGACAATATGCCTTCTATATGATGCTCAGCACACTCCTATGTAACTGAACTAACCTAAAATGACTGAGTGGATCCAGACCACCAGAACAACTCAGTCACATTTAAGGCTCTCCTGGCTATCTGAAGGCTATTTGGATATGGTGATGAAGTAGGCAGCGTACTAAATGGATTGCCCTGGTAGCCTTGTCTTTTGTCAACCTCTGTTGTGAGGGCATGATCTGCAAAAGCACAGCATCATGGAATATCTGCATTATACTCAGCTGACAGGATACATACATGTGTATTCAGTCACATGACAGACATGTCAACATATTGGCTACTTGAGAAGAGCACATTTCATGACATAAAGAGCTACGTAACTCAGCCAGCATGGACAAAAAAGGCTCAATGTGGTAACTTCCAGAATTCCACTACCCAATTCTGGACTGAATAAACCAGTTCTCCAGTATACATTATTAGTTTCAACAGAATGCTACAGCCAGTTAGGCAAAAGCCTGCTGATTTTGACATGACTCTAGGAGATGGAAGATTTTTTTAAAGTGTTTCAATGTGAAAAAGAACACCAATTTATAACTCTGACTTTGAACCCGAGTGCTTTATTAGTCTGCTAACAAAATTATGTGTATTACCTTCTCTGTCAGCTGCCCACTGTTTCTATATAAGTCACATTCAGAAGATTTCAGACTCCAGCCTGGAGGTGGCTAGAGATGCCTATCTGTCTGTCTTGCACTACAACACCTAGGCTTGAAAAAGAGGTTGGATTTCAGACTTACCGATGTGTTTGATAATCATCTTACTTCTGGAAAACCCAATAAAGGATCATAAAACCCAATATGGGCTTTGATATGAAGCCCAGGACAGTCTTCTTACCAGTGACCTAACCAGTAAGATAGAACCATCAAAGGGTTTTAGGCCACAAAAACAAATTATTCACATGGACAGGTAGAGCAGTGGCCTTGGTAGATAAAAATTACTGTAGCAACCCCAAAACGAAGTGCTATAGCAATCAAAAGAAGCCGGAATTCCAGCACAAGTCTGGTTTGCAATAGATGTCAGAAAAGGAGCAATATGTTGCTCATTACAGAACACTTGTTGAAAACTCGTGATTTGTCTTAAAATCACATAGTTAAGAAATAAAAAGGTAATAATCACAAAAGGTGAAGTTTCTGTGCTACAGGGATATCCAGCCCCTTGAGCTGGAAGAGAGGGATGGGGAACAGAATGAGACTGCCATAATCCAGGAGGAAATGGTTAGTGACCTGCTGCATCACCTAGACATGCACAAGTCTATGTGGCCAGATGGGTTACACCTGAGAGTGATGAAGGAACTGCCTTGAGAGGGAGGAAGGAATTTTCAGGTGTGATTGCAAAGCCACTTTTCATCATTTTTCAGCAGTCCTGGCTAAATGGGGAGGTCCCAATGGACTGGAGGTTGGCAAATGTAACACCCATCTAAAAGAAGGGCCAGGAGGATCCAGGGAACAACAGACTTGTCAGTCTGACCTTGGTGCCAGCAAAGATCATGGAACAAATCATCTTGGGTGACA
>KL254585.1:1332-43970 GCA_000699545.1 Podiceps cristatus | reverse complement strand
CCCAGACCTTTCTATGATTCTATGATCCTTTAACACATGCAGTTAATATATGTTTCCCATAATATTTTTGCACATGGGACAACTAAACTTGTTTGGGTGCCTGAACATTACAATAATATATAGATAATAATGGTTACTGGAGGTTTTCATATATGTATTGCTCCATCTGAATATGTGTGTTGTGTTCTACCCTGTCACTACTGTCAGGTACTGTTTTAAAGTGACAGATTCTACTCAGATTTTCTTAATTCTCAATTAATATTTTTTGTAGATGTAATCCTAGGTCATGGCAGAAAATAAAGTGGCTGCAAATTAAATGTTTTGAAGTTTTGAGATTAAAAGAGAGTTTGGTATCATATTGGAGAAGCTTTGTTTTTCCCAGATTCAAAAGACAAGCATTCACAGGTTTGGGCAAAACAATCCCACGATTACCTGTTCACTTCTAATTTCCTCCATTTGTGTAAATTTGAATGAGACCAGACCCGTGGAAATATCTGTGTTCTTGTAATTAAAGACTGTATTGTAACAAATTTCCATAAAGGGACTGAATTAATATTTCATGGGCTCTTAGGAAACTTTGCATTGTATTCAAATTCTTGACTTGGCAATATGATTTTGATAGGTTGGTTTATTAAACATTTCTTTATTGTGTGGGCATGGTAGGCTTTTTGGTTGACTCTTCAAAAAAAAAAAAAAAAAAAGTTTTTCAACACTCAAAATTCTTCTCTCCCCTAATCCTCCTTTCTGATTTCACCATTAATAAAGTTTGAATCAGTACTCTGCATGTCTAGCACAGACTTCTGCTACCTGAACTGACTATTAGCTGGCAACTAAAGCAAGCTGCTGTCTGGAGTGTTACGTCTGTGCCAGCTTGCCTCTGCCCCATATGGTATGCTCAGAGAATGCACTGTTGGGTCCTGTCTTCTGGTGAGATGATTTTTTGTTGGGAAAATGGATCCTAGCCCAGGCTTTTTTCTGGTTTGTTTATGCTATGTCATGTATCAGAGCTGCTCTGGAAATTCATGAGTTCCCACATAATGCTTCTGCAGCCAAAACAGGCCTATCTTTTGAAGCGTGTGTTCAGTTACACTTTTGTCATAGGCTATTATGATTTTCTTTAAAAAGCATAAGCTTAAGAAGTATTTCTCATTTAGCTATATTTGTGGCAATTCTATGCTATGAGAATTTCCATTTTAATTTAAATTATGAATACAAAGAAAGATACTGACAGAATATCTGAGTAGAAAGGGCTGTTAGGTTTTTTAAATAATGAAAGTTCTCAAGCATCATATCAAGGCTTTTACTGTAGATTTCCCTTTAACAGAGAGAAGGTTTGCTCCAACTTGTGCAAATGATTTCCACAAATTTTTAGTAACATTGCAAAAGCACCATCAAACTTTAAACAAAATTACAAGTATGTGCTATTCTAAAACTCTCTGGAGTCATGGTTGTAGATTTCCAAAGGGCTTTGTGGTCTTAATTTTATATTTTGTTTCATTTGAATGATACTTATCTCAGAATTGGTGCAGAGACATTTTGCAGAATTCCTTGTTTTCTAGAGTAACTTTGTGATGATTGTTGTGTGTGAGATTTCTTTTTTGTTTAATCCTAGGCCAATAAAAAGAGGAGACATTTTGCCACCAGAAAGAGGCAGAGAGGTTGCCAAGGAACTTGGGATACCGTACTATGAAACCAGTGTATTTGACCAGTTTGGGATTAAAGATGTGTTTGACAATGCAATTAGAGCTGCCCTGATCTCCAGAAGACACCTACAGTTCTGGAAATCTCATTTGAAGAAGGTCCAAAAACCTTTGCTTCAGGCTCCGTTCCTACCTCCAAAAGCCCCTCCTCCGGTTATCAAAATTCCTGAATGTCCTGTACCAAGTATGAATGAAGCTGGATATTTATTGGACAGCCCACTGTGTGCAGATGTTATGTTTGTTCTCCAGGAGCAGGACTACATTTTTGCTCATAAGATTTACCTAGCTACCTCCTCTTCAAAATTTTATGACCTTTTCTTAATGGAATGTGAGGAAAGTCCAGACTTCGATGAAACACAGTATAATAAAGAAAATAAAAATAAGGATGTTCTGACAAGTCACCTTGAGACAAAAGGTGACAGTGATGAGGCGTCCTTGAAATCTGCTGATGTTAAAATTCCCCCACCAGAAAGTACTGACTCTTTAAACATGCTAGAACCTGAACCTGGGGAAACAAATTCTTCAGCAAGATCTCTGTCATCCTGGGGTAAGGGGTTTGTTAGTGTGCATAAGGAAATGCAAGTAAATCCTGTCTCAAATAGGACGTGTCCTGTAACTGTGGTGAAAATGGATTCATCTGTGCAGGCTGGACCTTTTAAAACTGTTTTGCAGTTTCTATACACAGGACAACTGGATGAAAATGAAAAAGATCTCACAAGACTGGCTCAGATAGCTGAAATCTTGGAAGTATTTGATTTGCGAATGATGGTGGAGAATATTATGAATAAAGAAGCCTTCATGAATCAAGAGATTACTAAAGCATTTCATGTCAGAAAAGCTAATCGGATAAAAGAGTGCCTTTGCAAAGGGACATTTTCTGGTAAGTAAATACATGCTTTAACAGGAAAAGCAGCAATTCTTTTCTAATTCATGTTACTGTCGCTTCACAGACTTCCAAAACTGTGACAGCTTACATTGTTCTGAGAGAAGGGATGAGTCCAAAATTACAGTGTTAATCAGGGCCAACTGTTGCAACCTGGGATTCTGCAGTTTAATTTCTCAAAATCTACACACAAGCTTTTACATAAGTGACTGAATTTTCCAAAGTGTTGAAGGTCCAATATCCCACTTTTAAGTGAGGCTTTTTATTTAACTATATAAAATGCTGGAGTTACCTTCAGGGTGGGGGTCGTGGGAAGCGAAAGAAGTCTGTGGTTAACAATTTGCAAGTGAAACATACATTCTTGAGACAGTTTCACTTTGAACACAGACTTGCAGCATGCCTGTTTCTTTGTTCCCATGGCAGATGTGACATTTAAATTGGATGACGGAACCATAAATGCCCACAAACCATTGCTGATCTGTAGCTGTGAATGGATGTCTGCTATGTTTGGAGGATCATTTATTGAAAGCTCAAACAGCGAGGTATTCATCCATTTTTGTCCATTTTACTTATAATGTCTGATGGATTTAGGGTGATGGAAGCATCATTTTGGATCTATTTGAAGGGTTGCAATAATCGCTGGAATGATTCTTTATTCTTCCCTTGCAGACCTGGGATGATTTTCTTCTTAAGGCATTAAATTAGGATGCCTAGGAGGATAACTTACTTTTTGCAAGGCATGAGACTTCCTCCAATGCTGGAGTGTGTGTTTAAATCTGAAATCCTTTGAAATGTTAAAAATGGGGGGGGGAAATTAAATACGGATTTGTGAATTTCTTTAAAAGAATTTTAAAGTTGTGTGAATATATATTTATACAATCAGAAGCATTACAAAGAGTACTTGGAGCAGAGGTATTGAGGAAGGAATTAAAGGGGAAAAAAGGTTAAAGAACATGGAGTATTAAACTAGAAAAAGGGGGCTGGCTCACAATACTTCAGTAGAAACTAAGCTCAGATTCTCTAGTGCATCAGCTTGTCCTCTTGAGTAAAGCAGGTATAAAGTACAGCATAAAATATCTCAATGCTTTGAATTAAGATTTTGCAGCAAAAGCCTTGTATTTTCAGGTGCCTTCATGGTCTGTTTTTCAAATTCTAAGCCCTCTGCTAATATTTTTTCTTGTGTCTTATCCATATTCAGGTTTTGATTTTTGTTTTGATTATCTTGTTCCTTTCCATACTTACAGGTCTTGTTTATATGAAGAGTTCAGGTTTTTTGTGTTTAATATTCTGGAAGATTGTGTTCTACTTAGATTTTTCTTGCTTCTAATACAGCTGTAAATATAATTCCTTTCCCAGAGGCATGCTCAACAAGTGGTTCATTAAAAATACATAGTTTGAGTCTAGTAAGAAACATTTGGCAACAAAGAATATACATTTATTTTCCACCAGCCTGTTTTTAATGATTAACATTCTTAGCTCATCTTTCCAATTTAAAATATTTAGCTCCCTTTTTGTAGAGTTTAAAGCATTCATTAATGCATTTGGAAGTTTTAAAATATCAGTAGATAGGAATTGAATGGTTTCCTTTAACTGGTTTACAAAAATTAAAACCATCTGCTCCTTACTTATTACTTTTTCTGTATTTGGGACACAACATTTTATAAACTCATTCACTGAATTTACTGTTCTCTGCACAAACAAAAATATATTAATTATGAATGAGTTTCACAACTAGCTCCTCTGACTTGGAGAACTGAGCTGCTTCCCAGAGTAGCTGATACGAGGTTCATACTTTAGCATTAACGGATCTGCCACCCATCCAGGCAGAGCTGAAAGAAAAATTCAGAAGCCCTCAAATGTTAACATCAGCTACATGACAATTAACCCCCTTCTAGCAGGAAGTATGTGCTGACTGCTTCCAGGCAGATTGTTGCATGTACATTTAGTTCCTCATCATAATTTTATTGTTATTTTTCTGCTCTGCCATTTTTTTTACTACACGCTCTTCAGAATTCCACAGTGCATTCTTCAGTGCCAGCATCTCTTGAGTTACAAAGATCTGCTTTAGAAACTGCTGATTAAAATGGGGTCAACTAGCTTGAGTATTGGAAGCAGACTTACCTCTGCCGCAACCTTGAGCCCTGCAAGGATAAGTTTTACCCCGTTCTTCGGAGAAGTGATCGTGTGTGCAAACTGTAATTGAGATGCTACAGTGATAGGTTACAGTGAGGCTTTCTAACTCTCCTTCCTCTTCTTCTACACTTCTCTGCAGTGAAGTGGAGTTAGGGTTGTGCTGGGGAGAAATTATATAGCTTTTATCCTACTCTTAGTAATTTCATTACACAGTGGTTACACTTAATTACATGTGTACGGCAGAAATGGTTTACATTTTCTTTGCCTGATTTCTTCAGTTCTCAGTCCCTTCCCAACCATCATTGACTTGGATAATTTGGTTATTTATAAACAGACTGAGGGGGGTGGGGTTTTTGTTATCCTTTGGTTTCTGTTACTCTCAGAAGCCCCAGAATATCCCTTGCCAGGAGCAGATAGATTGCATTCCTAAAGAAGTCTACCAAGGGAGATTTGGCATGGGAAGTGCTTGGTGGCTTTATGTAGCCCACAAAGCTGTTTGCAGGCTAGAAAGCATTGAACAGATTCACTGTTTGACATGGATCCAATTCCAGTAACTTGGTAGATTTGCTTGTAGGTAAATGGGCAAAGGACCTGACTCTAGAGGTGTGCTTACCTGGAAAATGGGTAATTTCTTTTTTGAAAAATGTTGCCCCTGCATTTCTAAAATGACTTGAAGAGAAAAAGACACAGTCCAGCAAAGTGGCAGAAGTGAAATATGACCTCTATGTGAAAATTCCTTAATTATTAGAGACTCTTTTCTTAAATATCTTTTTCAGGTAGTTCTTCCCAACATAAACAAGACTTCCATGCAAGCAGTTTTAGATTACTTGTATACCAAGCAACTGTCCTCCAGTCAGGAACTGGACACACTTGAGTTAATTGCATTGGCAAATAGGTTTTGCCTTCCTCACCTGGTTGCCCTAGCAGGTAAGAATTTATGGCCTTGTCCAAAGCACTGTCTTCTGCAATGGGCGAAACATGTTTTAATGGTTTTGGAACGCACAGGATTTTCTCAAGTGTAAGGGAAAACACATGTGGTTTGTTTGGGTTTTTTTTCTGAAATGGATGTTGTAATACAAATTGATATTTTCACTTAGAAAAACGTATTTGCCTTTCTCTTGCCTTTTTCAGTTTTGTGCTAAACCAGCTCAGAACATTGAAGTATTCTGTGCTTTAAAAACAGAAAGAGTAAACCTCCTCTTTAGCATTGATATAATGTCTGTGGTTTGTAATATCCATTCTATTGTCAATTTATCTGAATTATAATCATTCCATTATGTGATGAATGAGGTGCTCCATTACACATTTCTGTTCAAAGAGAGTAACCAAGCCAATTCAAAACTGATACAGACAATAATGGTTTTTTAGAAATGTTGTTTGGATCCCTTTTCACTGCCTAGATGAAAATTGTATATTTTGGTGTATACATAGGGATTCAACCCTCATTTCAGGAAGAAAAACTTTTCAATCACATATTTAGAGAAAAATTACAGGATAGGATACTACTTAGTTTTTAAATTAAATCTATAAACACCCTAGACCACCGAGGTGGGTTGGTTGGTTGGTTTGTTTGCTTCTCTCTATGTGTGTAACTTAGCATTGTTCTGAAGACATGGCCAAAGCCAAAACTTGGAGACAGATGAAGCAGAGCTACATGTATTTACAGGACAACATTTAGGCAAAATTCAAGCACATACCAAATCCTAGCGCTCCTTCAGTTGTGCGTCAGGACTGTCTACCTTGTCTTCACTGGTGCTGACAGACCAAATCTCTATTGCTTGATTTTATACACACATTTTAACTGAAGATTTGGGGGGGAGCTGGTCAGCTTTCATCTGGATCCCTAGGAACAACTAATATGAGAATCTGAAGAGGGCCTGAACATTTCTGTATCAGTGCTGTGGGTATACTCATTAATAAATCCACATACAATGGCAAGCACACTGTTGCCTAAAACTTAGCTATTGCCTTTGTATTACCCAAAAGAGACAGCTGATCCATATATTAGTTTATACTGAATATTGTACCTCTCCATTCTACCAGAAACAGACTAGTGGCTGCTGAACTTTGTCCTTCTGTAAGGGGTTCTTAATTGCAGGCTTTCTTTCTGTAAGAAATAAGAATTGTGTGTGAAACCACAAGTAGATAGTTTGGGTTGAGGCAAAGGGGTAAATTCTCATATGGACTGTGCTCCACTGGAGGAAGACAGTTTACAGCTGTGATGCAGACTCTCCACCTGCAACTCTAAAGGCCAGAATTTGACTTCACCCAAATCAGAAATTGCTCAGGATATCTGGGTGAATGTACCACTTGCATAATGCTAGAGATAACACCAGAAGGAGGGAGAACATGCCTTCTTGGTTCTTTGTTACTTGTGGATGATCTGACCCTTTCCCATGTGAGTGATGAGTTTTCTCCTCTAACAGAGCAGCATGCAGTACAAGAGCTGACAAAAGCCTCCATGAGTGGCATCGCAATAGATGGAGAAGTACTATCCTATTTGGAATTGGCACAGGTCAGTGTGCACTGTTTTTTAAAGATATTCTGGCCAACTGCAGGACATGCTTCTAGCACCTTACTGGTTCTGAGCATTGCTTCTAAGTGGCTGCACTTCCGAGAGTGACTAACAATAAAACTTGGTTTTGTCTTCTATTTTAAAGAAGGTTTTTCCATTAGTTGAAAGGTAAAACATCTGTTGAAGTAATCTCAGAGGAGTTGTCTTTCAAAAATATATTTTAGTTTTTCTTGATTGTGGAGCTTCCAAGCTTCATGTTCCCATGGCCATGCTTCAGTAACATGAAATGCAATGTAATGAAGCTGTTCAGCTTTGTAATGGTGACTGCTTCTTGGTTCCTTTCAATTCACTTCTTGTAGATATATTTAGACCTGCATTGCAAAGGCATCAATTTTTGTATTCTTAGACTTGACACCTAGACTGGCTACTCAGAACCCGTCATCTAATAGTTCAGAGTGAAGTGCAAATCCTACTGCTTTATGTTCGAACATGTTTCAGTGTTTCAGAAACAATGAAAAGCAAGAGCTCACGGTTAAACTGCACACCTGTTTTCCAAAAGGAGCGATAAGGCAGTCTCTCAGATACAGTAGTACAAGCTAAAATATTTTTTAAATTTTATTTTTCTTCATTTCACACTAATGGTGAGTCTGGGTGCAGCTTGGCGTGAAGCTCGGGGTTTAGGCAGCACTGAAATAGAGCACAAGCTGGCTACCATGCAAGATTTCCTGCAGCTGCTTTCAAGTGCCTCTCTTGCAATACCTATAAAGATACTGCAAAACCAGGACTGAACCCTTCCAAGAAAAGACAGCTCGCGTCACTTAATTTCAATTTTATGAAGGGTGTATTTTGGGGTTTTTTTCATCCTGGTCGAAGACAGAAGTAGTATGTTTAACTACTGTTAGTATATCCTCTGTGCCCAGTACCTACATCAATATGATGTGCTTATAACTTGAAAAGATCACAGTAGACAGTCAGAATGCCAAAACAGATACACATGCTATACAGTCTGACTTGCGTTATAGCCTTCCTTTTGACCATGAGAAGCTTGTACAAGATTTTGTATTGAATTTTCAGTAATGCTTGAATTCTGTCAACAAGCACAGTTTTTCCGGGAGTTACTTTAGAGCAAGGTTTGCAGTAACTGATAGGGATATATGACTGGTACAATCATACCAGAAAATTCGGTCCAGCATGCCTTGGGTTCAGATCCTGTGGGGGACTGACAGCAATTTGCTGTGCATGCTAAGTACCTATTCATGAGCCTTTTGGGCCACTGGTTGTTCCAGAAGAATTGTGTGGCAAAGTCTAGGGCAGCTAGAGCTTACTTCGGCCTGAAAAGCTCCCCTGTATGTTTGGAGGAGTTTTGCCAGTTACAATCTGCTGGGGACCAATCTAGCTTTAGTTGTTAACTGGGGCTGCAAAATGAATGATATCCTCAGGAAATGGAATAAGCACTTTGTTTTTCTTTACAGTTTCACAATGCTAACCAGCTGGCAGCTTGGTGTTTGCACTACATCTGCACCAATTACAACAGCGTTTGCTCCAAATTCCGCAAGGAGATCAAAGCTAAATCTTCAGGTATGGGCAACTTTCCTCCCCAGTTTTCATGAGGTTTCCCCTTCTTCCTCCGCACCCAGTTGATTAAACATGAAGACAAAGATGAGCTCATATAGCTAAATCATGAGACTGAACCTCTGCGCTGTCTTGAGTAGCATTCATAAAGTATTCTTATTTGTAACAAAAGGCCATAATCATTAGCCTGACTCCTGGGCAAGCATTACGTTCTTTACCTATTTCAATGATGCTAAAAGGAACAGAGCTATTTGCAGGCTCCACAATGAAAAATATACTCTGTAAAGGTCTTGCTTTTTTACGCTCTTTGGTGGACTAAGGCCTCTTAAGCGTAACTGCTTTCAAAATCATTTCACACTGTAAGGCAGGCATATGAGGAAACTGGGGGACTCCTCTTTAAGCCAGCTAACGTGGAGACTGGAAAAATGATTTGTTGCGTCTCTTTTTGCAGTCACTCAAGATAATTTTGTGATTTTTATATCTTATTGACTTGTTTGGGGTCTTTTTGGTTGTTTCTTTTTAATCAGATAATCAAGAATATTTTGAGAGGCATCGTTGGCCACCTGTGTGGTATTTAAAGGAAGAAGATCACTACCAGCGAGTTAAAAAAGAAAGAGAAAGGGAAGATGTTTCACTGAATAAACATCATTCAAAGCGAAAGTGGTGCTTCTGGAATTCCTCTGCTGTAGTTGCCTGAACAAAGCAAATAAGTGGAAATCCATAGCCAGAGTCAGAAATCAGTCTTATTGTTAGAAATAAGATGTAGTTCAGGTTTTCAGGAAACTTTGTTCCATGTGTGCATTTACTATTGGTAGGGTCAAAAGCACAAGCTCACTGAAAGTGAGCCTGGAACAGCTCCTCAAAGTCATATGTATATTTTTGGCTAGTAAGCAGGTAAATGTCTACCATTATTACATTTCTTTTTATATATAAAAAAAAAAATCTTCAGCATTAATGTTTTAATCTCCAATTGGGAAATATTTTTATACTGTCTGGTGTATTTTGTTCAGATAAAATTCTGGATACCATTTTATTTTACAGACCACAAAATAACCATGTAGCAGCTTTATAATTAGATTTTAACTATTTTTACTATGCGAGTACAGTGAAATAGACAATCTTCAGTCATAAGGGACCGCTTTTAGAGTATCTCATAAAAAGTCATCTTAGGAAAAACTCTACTTGCCTAGTATAGGTTGTCTTTTTTAAACTAAGTACTGTGCACTGGTAATATAATTAGATGGTTATTTCCCCTTTCTAAAGTAAAGGGTTAGAATAAGATCCAATAACTGCAAGATATAGAGTGCTTGATCTTTGCTCAGCTGAATAATAGGCTGTATAATTACCTGTTCAACTGCAGGCAAATGTATTTCTAATATTTGCCGTGTAAGTGCAAATAATTATGACTATGTGAGCCATGTGAAATCTAGTGATTCTAAGTATTCAGAGGTTTTATATGTCTAGATCAAAGAGGATATTTCTAAAATCATTTAGAAGGGCTTATTAATTTATATCCTTATACAAGTATGGATCTGAATGCAAAAAAGCAGTTACACTGCTTGCATTTGAATTACTGCATGGCAGTTACCTTGTTCTGTGGGATCTTAACCATGCAGCCATTCCTCATGCTGAATTCCTTTTTGCTTCAGTACAAGCAAATGAAAGGGCTGCTAAAACAAGTAGGAGATACCTAGTGTTACAGCATTTTGTAAATGAAGAAGGGTCTTCACACATAAGATCACTTCAGTTTGAACCAAATTCTTTTATAGCTTTTTCCAGGTAGAACTCAAAATGTTAGATTATTTTTAGTAGATGATGTCTTTTCCCTGGAAGTAGGTGTTCCCACAAAGCTGGGGTCAAAATGGTAACAGAAAGACAGAAATTCTGCCCAAGTGGTGCAAGAAAAGAAAAAGCCTCCAGTGTTTTCAAGAAGCCTGTGTGTTTATGACTTTTTATCAACCATTACTCTAAAGCTCTGCAGTGTTACACTAGATTACATAAGGATGAGAGCATTTTTAAAAGACCAAAACTAACATACATAGACTGCAGAACATACACATGCAATCCTGTACAGTGTCTCAGGCACAATTTGTAACCAAAGTAGTATTGTGTATTAGGCTTGTTAATATTGTTTTGTGCTGGCAGCTCAGCATACCAATGTGAAAAGCTGTTTGTTTGTTTGTGGTTTTTTCTGTATTCAAAGGCAAGGCACTACAGTCAGACTTCACTTCTGTAGGTCAGGAAAGGCTTTGGACTGAAAGCCATATACACCTCTACATAGTTGCATTCTGAATGGACTAATTCTTGGCAGATGCTACCACAGGATGGTAGAAGCCACCCAGCATGGAAAGAGATGCTGCTCTACAAACTTTGCTAAGGAAAGCAAGTGACAGGTCCCTACCCCTATAAAATTCATCACTGTACGGTGATAAAGAAGGGCTACAAATGATGGTTCTAAATATGTCTCCTTAATTCTTCATCAGTGATAATGTACATTGTGGAGGAGAAGAATGAATGAGAGAAGACATGTCAAACTAAGATGAGATAAATATCTGTTGTCATAAAATGTTAACCAGTCACATTTTAAGTAAGTATTGCTACTAGGTTTTACACAACCAAAGCTACTGTATGATTGTAATCTTGCCAAACTGTAATGGATATATAAATGAACCTGAGGTATATGCAATAATATCCAGTTGTGCTAGTTATCAGCTACTATAACCAAGTGGCTGGTTCATTTGGTTAATGCTGTCTATGGCCTTTATTCTTGGTGGTTATTTTGTGTTTTTTATTTTGCAAAAAAAAAAGGTCAATAAAACTGTTTAGTTACAAATTGTCTCCCAGCTCTTTGAAGAAGCTTCCTAAATTTTGCATTAGGTGTCACCGTTTTTAGTGCCGCTTGTAAGCATTCAGTTGTGCTATCACTCATTGAATTTTACTGAACTGATACTTCCGTAGTATATTAGAATTTATGGTTGGGAACGTCACAAGGAAATCCTCCTGTGTTTGTATATGTTGGTGCTTGTCACTTACTGTTAAACTGCATAGCAAAAAAAAAAAATCTTGCCACTTTTCCCCATGGTTTCTGATATTTAATTAGCATGATATTACCCAAGGGACATGAAACTAATTAGTTATGACAGACACAGGGAGGAAAATTGGAGGTAAACAGCAGGAAGTCTGTAAGGTTTTCAGTATGCTCTAAACTTTGTACAAACACTCTTTTCCCTGCTTTCTCCCTGCCTTAGTTGTCAGCAATTATACAGAAACCCTCATTACCTGTTCGTAGACTCTCAGCAACTACCTCCCTGAATATATATTGTTTACTTAGTAGAGGCAGAAAGTTGGTGATTTCTAGAGGATTTTTGCAAGATGTCATGCAAAGAATGCCATGTTTGATTTTTTTTTTTTTTTGAAGCTGTTAATGCCAAGGACATTGAAAGTAAGTACATTCAGCACACAGTGTACTATATTTTTAAAGTACTAATTTATGAGAATGTTACATACCTCAGTGATTTATTTTTGGAAGTAAAATTTTATTCCTTTGCATTTACCATTAGAAAAGGTAATGGGCTCAGCAGACTAACTGGTGACATTAGGTGTAAAAATGTTTCTCTTGATTATGATAAAACCAGTAGCATGGAAGGAAGGAGCAAATCAGAAGTATTGCTCTTCAGGGCATTCTTTTTTTAAAATATTACGACCATTTAGAAGTTGCATGTCCTTTGTTTCTGGGGAATCTCATTCAGCTTATTTTTTAGAGACAGTGCTTTTCTATTTGTTCTTTAAGACAGAATTTCTGTGAGCAAGTTCCTCTGCATCACAACACAGTTTCTGTGGCTTCCCACCCACAAATAGCACGCCAAAGCCAGAAATAGAAGTGCATTGTAAGAAGGGATTGGCCAGATTTCAGCCACAGCTCACTAATTTCATTCACTGAAGACCTTCTCATCACTGTCTTTTAGTCAGATCAGGCCTCAAAATGTGCAAAGGTAAGCTAGATAGTACTAAACATGTGGGTACATTAAGAAGGGTTGCCTAGTAGAAGAAACTAATTGGTACATCCTGTCTGAGCACTGAAAGCAGGATTGTACCAGAGGGAGTAAGGGAAAAGCAGCACAGTGCTTTATTGCCCTAATTCTTCAGCAACTTACCCACAGATATCCCTCAGAATAATTTATGCCTGGAAATGTTTCATGTGTAAAATCAGGGGCAGGGTTTCCCCCATGTTCCAGTAACAAGCACTGGGACACTAGCTGAAGGCATCTTGGAAATCCTTCTCTGAGGGCCATGTCTTCCACCTTCTGTACAAAGAGGTTCAGGTAAAGATCTAATGTACTAAATAGGATTAATTTGGGTACCTAAACTCCAGAATAGTGAAATGTTTCTGTTCTCCCAGACTTTTTAAGATGACATTCTGGTGAAGAGATTTGCTTTGTCAGATGAAACTGCAGTTTTGTCCCTATTCCATCCCTTTTTTCCTAGATCACGGTCTTTATACCCCTGTCACTGGATAGGCCAGCATTTATTTACTCTGGGTTGGGATCCAAGGTATGTACTATACAGGAGGTGTCTTTAAGCGGATCTTTAAGGCTTGCCATCTTTTTTCCTAGATCACGGTCTTTATACCCCTGTCACTGGATAGGCCAGCATTTATTTACTCTGGGTTGGGATCCAAGGTATGTACTATACAGGAGGTGTCTTTAAGGTGGCTGCTTGCCATGCCTGAATCCCCTCAGATTTTTGGTCTATTAAAAATATCTAACAGCATTTGCATGAGTCTACTTCTCCTGCAGGCAAAATTCCTATTGAAATGGATGAAATACCACACACACACTCTGGGCTTTGAGGTGCCACCTAATGAATTTACACGTTATCGCTTGCCTGTGTTCCCAATCTGCTAACAGAAGTCTGCTCTGTGTACTGCATGCAGGATAAGACAGTGTTAGCAGCAATAATCCCCATCCTGCAGGCTCTGCAATAGGATAATTCATTGTCAGTTAACTTATGCCTTTGCCTTTAGCCAAGAGAATATAACCCATGTCATGGATTCACTTTGCACTAGCAGCCGGAGTAGTGAGGCTATTGTGTATTATACATGCAAACTAAATCCCTCACTGCTGCTTACATAAAAGTCTTGATTTCTGGTAGAAATATGAAAAGCTTTTGGACCAACACTGCAGGAGGCTAAGAAGAAAATTTTAACATCAGAAGATGCAAGAATGATTATGCTAATATATCCCAGCTCTAGAGAAAAATCAATCCGAGAAGACGTGATTCAGAGAGATCAGTAAGCATGGGACAACAGAATCGTGATGGCTCCTTTATAATTGTTCAGCCTTACTATCTCATTTGTAAGCAGGCCATACAGCTACAACATCACACTGGGCTGTTCTGCGGCAACAAATGTTCCCAGATGCAGGTCCTACATCCCACCCCCGTAGCATGGGGGGGCACAGGTTACAGTGAAAAAATTATATCATATTGCTGATTTGTCTCAAGTCCTTTCCCATAGAGCACTGGTACCCCACAGTCTGGTCTTTGGCCTGCAGGAGCCCAGTACCACCCGCTGGACATGGTGTATCTATTTTTGTCTAGTGTTGAAAAATATTTGAGAACAGCAAGAACCTTACTCTAACATGAAGGATCTTCAGCCAATCTCCTTCGCTGGGACAGCACATAGTGGAAGAACAAAGCTCTGTGGCAGCCAGGTATCAGCCTGTTTAGGGATTTCTAGATAAAGAAAAGTAAAATTAACAACTTTCAAAAAACACTCAGGAAGTCAGAGACCGAGTCACAGAACGCACAGGGATCAGACCAGCTGCATGACAGCCTGGACAGCGTTATTTCAGGTACAATTTAAAGATACAAAATTGGGGAGGGGTAGATTCCCCATACATAGCAGCTCTGGTTTTCAGCTTTAAAGAAAAACAACCTTCACCATTGGATAAAACTAGCAAGCTGGCTGCCATCCCCCTATTGCACAGGTGTGAGCAGCCACACTGGGGCTTCCCTCTACCCCATTCTGGCTACTCTGAAGTTTTAGATGAGCAGCCAGGTGATTACACATCACAGGGAAGATTTTCTTAAGAAATGTTCTTGCCTTTAACATTTTTTTAAAAGAATTCTTTATTCCCCATGGCGGTTAATGTTTTTTTAAGTTAACGGCTGTATTAGAAGGATTACATGGCATTCCAGGTATTAGTGCTGAGTAGTCAAATTATCCTCACAGGCTAAAAAAAAAAAAAAAAAAAAAACAAAACAAAAAAAAACACCTTTACGATTAGTAACAGTTTAAGAGTATAGGATTAAATGTGAACCTTTGTCATGAAATAAGCTTGTCATTCTGACTGAATGATCAGATGTGATTGCCCCCACCTCCCAGCTGCTATAAATACTAGTTGTGCACTACATATTACAAAGAAATTTCTTTAGATCTCTCTCCATCATCCTCAATTAGACTTACAGCCTGCTTGCAAAATTTTGTGGACCCTGTGCCGATTATATCACATCTACATTTTCAGTTGTAGAGTGTCTGAGGTTAGTTTTTAGATAATTAACAGATGTCATCATGTGATGAAAATCAGAAAGAAAGATGATGATGCCTTTTCCCACAATCAGTATAAAGAAAGGGGGTTTTCCAAGGACCCCCTAGAGACTCTCCAGGGCCAGGGAAGCTCCGTGAATCCTCCCTGTTCCTCTGCAGCAGAATCCATGGGAAGAGCTGCACTGTCTTGCAGGGGATGTGATCGAGTGTCACTAGTCCTGTGGTCTGTAAGACATCTGACAGCACTCTGTAAAACAACCCCAACCAAGTGTCAGCACTCGCACACTTGCTCCTCATTCAGACATTAAGATTTGCCTCTGCTTCGTATCTGACTGAGGGGTCCAGAGAGCCTTTCTTGCCACCCTCAGGCTGGTCTGCTGAGGCAGGTCCTCCCCAGCTTTGTTCCACCTTCATTTTGGCTGGCAAGGGCAGTAAAATTTGAGTGCATTGATTTCTGGCCTGCAGGACAGAGTGCCTCTCGGGCAGGTGCGGCGGGCAGTGGAGGACTGCAGCTCCCACGGCTGCATGGCCTTTCCTTTCTCAGGTTTCCAAGGCTGGAAAAGGTAATGAGCTGGAGAGACTGATGGCTGAACTTAATGGGGTTTTGTAACCTGCTCAGGGGGGTCTGTTTGGTTGTTTGCTGTAGTCGCAGCAAGGGTTGTTTTGTGGAAGCTAATTTGTTAAGCAGATAGGATGAGTAAGAAATAAAAATGACTGCATCAAAAGATAATTGGGTGATTATCTAAAGATAATTGGGTAATTAAGTTAAAGACTTGTTTTCCTTTCTTCTTAGGCCTCTCCAGTATTTCTGAAGGTGAGAAGGGGACAGAAGGTCAGTGCAGGGGCTGCTGGGCAGGATTTTCTTAACTGTTACTAGAACTGATTTCTCCTCCATAGCTGAACAGAGGGGCAAGGACACTGGTGCCTCGAACTTTGTTAGAAGCCATAAAATGATGCACCTCCAATCTCTTCTGCTACCTTTTGGCTAGACACGCCAGTAAGTGCAGTTGGTCTGAGCTTGCCGTAGGGCTCCGGGAAGGGTTCTGTGGCCGCACTGAGGAGCAGTACATGGAGCACATGTGCCATGCACCTGTAAAAGGCAGGCACTTGCTGCATAAGCTGCAACTATAGGGACAGCATTTGTTGACCTTGCTGTTTTCTTCCAGATCCATGGTTTTGTTTTTCTCTAGGAAAAATTACCAAGGAGACATTCCTCACCTCCCAGCCCATTAACACAGGGTGAGACTTGGGCCAGGGAGGTAACTTCTTTCTTAGAACCACATTCTCCCCTCAGGCTTCAAAAGCTTGTTTCCTTAAACCTGGCTACACAGACACCAAACAGAAATCCCGCAGTTCTGCCCATTGCACTTCCATGCCTTCTAAGCTGTTTTTCAGTTGTCAGGCAGGCTGCACACACAGAGCAGTCAAGCTGCAGAACTTGCCACATGACACTGGGGATATGAAGAGCTTGCATGGGTTCCCAGGTAATCTGGATGAGAAGTTTACTGAGAGTTCATAAATACACAGAAAATATGCCCAACTGAGCAATTTCCAGTCAAACAAATAGCTGGGAGTTTTCAGAAGAGGTATCACTAACTGGTCATGTCGTTCTTTGTTTCTCTGGGCATCAGGTTTGGGCTGCTGTCAGAGGCAGTGCAAGGGACAGATGAATCCCTGATCTGCCCCAGCACTGGTGATCTCCACACTCCAAAAATGCTGGGATGACAGACTTGGTGCAGAGGAGAGCTTTTCCCACCTATCCACGTGCTCCTTTGCTATCCATGAGCTATCTAATAGGATTCTTTCCATGCCATTTTGCTGATCACCTTCCATTGTTGGAAGTTCTCATGATGCTTTAATGCTGTTATAAATACTAATAATAAATCCAGGTGACATAGATGGCAGTATGCATAGAAAAAAAAAAAAAATCAGTCATCTGTTTTTTGCAGGTTAACATGCAGCATTTTGGTGTGCCTTTACTGCACCACCTGCACTTAATGGAATTATTGCCCATTCACTAAGTCACATCTTGGCAGGGTATCTGCCATCCACAAGAGGCCGTAACCACTCTAGCAAACTTTACATCTCCTGGATGTTTATGCAAAAGCTGTACCATACTGGCTCTGACTGTTACCTTTCTTTTGCAGTGGAGTTGAAACAGAAGTGGTTTTGCCAGGGTCGTGCAAGTGATCAAGACTTGCCTGGATCTCTCTCCTTAGGTGAACAGCCAATCATAACCAACTCTTGAATGGACTGTCAGGTGTAAGCTATAGGTTCAACTAATCTGCTCTCTCTCTCTGCTTCATCTACTACTATTTTTTTTTAGGGACTCATCAGTGTAAGACAGATCTTCTTTTTGAATTCCCTTTTGGTCTTAATTGCAACACCTAAAATGCAGCCACAACATTTTCCCCTTGACCCTTTCAGCAGTCAGCTACACTGTCATCTGATTTGACAGCATTTGAGTTATGCACTAATCAAGTCAAAACCATTTGATACGGGCACTTGACATTTCAGGAGCATCCTCATTCTTTGATACAGGCTACAATTGGGCATAGGGAGGGCAGACGGGCACAATCACTGTATTTGTGCTGAGTTGTCTGCACATTTGTAGGGAGTGGCATACTCTAGGAAACCAGAAGGCTCTTCAGGAAAAGTTAGTCCTTCTAGCCTGCTAAGAAAGCAGGCATCTGTATTACATTGAGGGCTGTGTTCAGCCTCAGGAGGGGGGACAGGTGGTGGAGGGAATTGAAGAAGCCCAAACTCGAGGAAGGTGAAAAGGCTACCAGGGACTAACTGAACAGTCCTGTAGTATGACAGTCAAATGGCATCAAATGAAACTACCACATGGCAGGTTCACAACGAAGAGCATCTCTCCACACCAGTGTTAGTTGAGCTGCAAAATATCTTGCTAGAGAACACTGGCTGGAAGCTCACACAGCTCCCAGAAGAAACCTTTGGGGAGGCAAGCTGTCAAATACAAGATCATCGCCTCTGCTTCAGGGACTTAAGCCCAAGGCACTGAAAGTTGGGAGTATACTACCAAAGACCATTTCATGCTTACCTTTGCTTTTTATTTCCCAAAGCATCTGTGGTTGGCCACTGTCAGAGGCAGGATTTGGGGCTGAGCAGACCTTTGGTGATCTGCTTGTGGCTGTTCCTGTGACCCCGATTAAGAATGCTCATTTCACTGCAGAAATGCCCAAGTCTGCTCTTCCTCTCCTTCATCCATTCCTGGAAGACTGTAGTGTTCCTGCATTGTTCTGTGCAAAGGAAAGGATTAGTCTTTTAGAAGAGGTCAGATTCGTGAAGTGATTGTGTCTGCAGCCAGAAAGACTGCGAAACAGATGTCCCTGGGGGAACAGGAGCCAGACCCAGGACCAGCTCCTTGGAGTAAGATAGCCCAGTCCCACCCAAGATACTTAAAGATGAAATATGGCCTTACGGTATACAGCCAGTGCTGATTGTTGTTCTGGATGATGCTAAATCACATAAGAATACACAGCACAAATATGGTGTCTGCCAGGGATTTTAAAGCATCTTCAATCATTTCACCCTAACCAAGCACCTCAGTGATGTGTGCTTGGTTACGTTAGATTCAGCTCTTTGTCTTGTGATCCCCGGAGCCACCTACACTGCCCTGCTCTCTAGGAGGCCCTTTTGCCTGTTGGGAATTAATGAGTTTCCAGTTCTGGAGCTGTATAGCTGCATATTAAAAACAAGCAAACAAAAATCACTCTGATGTGAGCAGTGATAGTAGGGAGATATGTCTTACCTTAAGTACAGCCATCAGCTTGTTGCTGACTGTAGAGAGCCAAGGTCCAACCACCACTTCTACCTGCCCTCTTTGTCTTGCTTCTCACTTTGCTTATTTTCACACAGAAGGCTGACAAAGCACCAGCACTTAGTGTGATGCACATTTCTTCTATTGCACTGGGAATAATCTGTCATTACTATAAGCTTTTTCAATTTTCTTAAGGCCTTTTACCACTTTGCCAGTGTAGTATAATTTATTTTGTTGAGTGGTTTACACATTAAAGTGTGTGAAGTTTTATTTATACGTCTCTGATGATTTCTTTGTCAGCTAGTGGATCCGTGTTGTGTTTGGGGTTTGTTTTGTTTGGGGGTTTTGTTGTTCTTTGTTTATTTGGGGGGGTTGTTTTTCATTTGTTTGTTTTTAATTCTGGTTTTCTGCTTTCACAGTGTAATTTTTCACCTAAAAATGAAATTTCAAACCTGCTGACTTCTGCCACCTCACACCAGTTCAATCACCAGTTCAATTCTCAGGTCCAGATAGTCGGTGTAGGGTCTGGTATTGTCCCTGTAGCGGGAGCTTCTTAGTTTTGTCTAGAGCAGCTGAGGAACCTTCAAAAAGCAAGCTGCAACTGCCTTTGCTATCCTTTGGTTTTCTGGCTCCATGGCCTTAGTTTAAGTTACATATTTTTATCCTTATATTTTTAAATATACATAGTTTTAAAAGTTTAGTCTGTGTCTACTGTTGCCTTTAAAACTGAAATGGTTCTTCCCTCCCCATACATCCTCCTCCCTCTTGTAGGTTAAGTTTTCTTAAGCTATGTAGCAAAGTGTGAGCATTAAGTGTGATTAAAGATGACTGTTGGTATACTCACACCAGAGCACAGGGAAAACTTAACTTGGTTTTGTGGAAGTGCCATTAGTGATGGAGAGCTCGTGCAGCACTTCAGGTCAAGGCACAGTCAGAGCCATCAGACACTCTCCAGTCCTCACTATTTCATGTGAAAGAAAGAAGGAGCAACACACTCCTCTCAGCTATGCTGATACTAGACTGCAGTCACAGCACATCACGTGATCTACCATAAAAGCCTTTTGAAAGTGCCCAGGTTCAGCTAAGAACTATGTTTATGTGAGGCTTAGGGCCAGTTTTTATTTACTAGAGACCCAAACCTTAGGCAAAACACTTACATTGGTCAATAGAGTAAACATTGAGTCTATTGGTACTAAGCTGATTAACAAAACCCACAGCTTTTCCTAAAAATAGGTCCAGGGTACTTAAAGTTCAGGGCGAGTAACATCACTTTTGTCCTTGCCCTGCATCAGTGGCATCCTGTTTTACAGACTAGGCCCTTGGAAATACTGTGCATACTTCACTGCCTTTTGGATTGGGGAGAGGAAAAAAGAAAAATACTTTTTAGAGGAGGCTGAAGAGTAGGTAGTAGGCAACCCCAAGGGAAACCAGGGCTTGTTATTAAATGCACAATCATCATCATGAGTGGATTCACCTGCATTCTCCTTCACTGAGAAGGGTGTTTGCAAGCCTCATGCATGCCCTCATCTCCTAGTCCTTCCTCTTGCACCATCACCCTCTGACCTCCAGCTGCAGGAAAGCACTGGAGCAGCTCCTTAGGCAGAACCCCAGGTGAGCCGTTAGGCCAACCTTTGCGCCATTCCCTTTGGATATGTGCCAGCCACACAGATGGCTTCTTTGGGGCTGCTTTCTGCTGAGCTGGACATATTAGAGCCTGCCTCAGATCAAATCTGCCTTTGCATGGCTAGCTAGAACACAGCTGCATGGCTAGTTGTGAAAAAGCATCACATTCCCTTATAAATATGAGGCTCAGTTCCTCTATTTTGGGATATTTTACCCACCTGCTGAGGTTTTGAAGGTTGCCAGGAGCAGAGGAAAATGTGTCAAACAAAAAATGCATTACAGTATCTAATAAGGGTAAATTAAAAGCTGAATGGGCTGTTGAAAGCCTGATTCGAGAATAGGTGTGCCTGATCATTAACTTTTCTGTAGTAGATGAGGCAGTGCTATAAACACATATTACTAAGATTAATTAATTTAGCTCCATGACACCACCTTTAAGTAGGTGGATTATCCCACTGAAAAGGGAAAAGGTAGTAGATAAAAATACTCTGCGGAAGCTAATTGTAAGTACATCAGCTGCACAGAGCCACACACCTGTTTGCCTTCACTCATGGTATAAAGCTACAGCAACAATATCCTCTATAACTTTGAGCAAGGCATTTTCCCTGCTATTAGCAACCAGCTAGGATTTGTGGTCAAGATATCCCACATGGCAACTCATCCCTACAGTTGTTAGATGTTTTACTACTTGTTCCTTAATTAAACACCTTTCTTTAGCACAATGGCATAGTATAGCAGCAGGGAGCAGAGACTGAAGCCTAAAGATGATGGGAGCTTACAACTATTTCCTTACAAGAGGCCTCCTACTGTGTTATGAACTAGTACAAGCCAACCTCAATGAAAGTAGCAGAAAAATGTTTCTAGCAGACCAAAGTTTTGGATGCCAAAACTGGACAGAGGAAGCCGTAGGGAACCCTTAGCTCAGCCTATGAGCAAACATAGAGGTTAAACACAGACCCAAACTGCTAACAGCATGTAACCATTGACTCATCACGAGATAGAAGATTTTATGCAAAGGAAGAAAGGTTCCTATAGACCTTGGAAGATATAGATGTCATCTTCTAGCTTACACAGCAGAAGAAAAGTCTCAGTTTAAGTCAGGTAAGCGTGCAAGAGTTAACCTTTTGTTTCCTGTAGCTCTAAGCACTACTGCCCACCAACAAGCTCTGAACTAGCCCTTAGTGCTGCTGCTGCTTCAACTTTTATAGACCTTCCATCCTCCAGAAGCCTTTGCATCCTCCCTTCCTCTTCCTCCTCCCTCAGGCTTGATTTCAGTGGGCTTTAACCTACTAGGAGAGTAGATTTATTTCAGATACAGCAGGGGGGTTAATTCTTGTTCCTTTCATTTTTTTTTTTTCTGCTGAAATTGTGTTCTCTTAAGCACAGTAACGTCTTCTTGCTTTTATTGTGCTAGACAGTTTACATGAAAAAATATTTTTTCAGTTTATTTCTTACTGGAGATCTGTTTACAAGATTTGACATGTTTTTCTGTAAGGATTCATCTACTACAGCCCTATGTAAAAATTGGAGCTTGAATCTCAAAGAGACCCTCAAACAGGATCTTGAGGAAAACAGGTAAGGGAATTCTACTGACCAGAAAAATGTGGTGTTTAATCCTTTTCTGTTTGCTGCTGCTTCTCCTTCAATCTCCAGCTGAAGTTCTTCTCAAGTTGTTTCAAGTATAACCTTTTTTTCTTAGTTCCATTGGGCAGTAAAGTGTAAGGAAAAAGTGTGTTTTGGTGTTATTGTCCTTTGTACAATAAAAGGAAAAGAATCCTTCATGTTGTTCTGGCACCTACTGTTCAGATGCCAGGTTCATCACTTCCTTGGCAAAGCATTTTCTTCGATGCTTTATATACCCATGTCATACATATGGCATTTGTTAACAGCCTATGGGTTTGGGCAGCTTCATAAGCGATATATGCATGTGACTAAATATATGAAGAAAATACTGGGGATATTCCCATGCTTTGAATGTGTTCATCCGAGACTCTCTGGAGCTATGTGTTTTCTTCAGCATCGTGAAGCTCTCAGGGATGTTCTGTCAATCTGGAATGAGGTCTAGGGGAACACTCCTCACTCTGTAATTTTACCTGCTGCAGGGAAGGTGCCTCCTACCGTGGCAGTGATTGGTGGTTTATAAACCAGATCTGTATGGGGTTGTCTGGGTCTCTTCCCTTTGTTCCTGCCTCTCCTTTCTTGCCACAAGCAGGGTTTGCCAGCGGGGCAGCCACCTCCAGAGCACCCCACTGCTGTGGGACATGAGACAGTTCAGGATGGCACCTCAGAGCGAGAACGCTGGGGAGGTCGCTCTCTGCACAAGGATGGGGGTAGCTGAGCCAAGCCCCCTGCCCTCCGCTCTGGGTCCCTGTGGAGGGCTGATGTGGGGCTGTGGGTTTGCATACTGGTTTGGTACCTGAGGCGCTTTGCACAAGGCAGTTGCTGTGTCCTGCCAGCAGATCCAGGTTGACAAGCCAGAATCCAGTCCAGTTGCCTTCTGCAATGGTGGAGCTTTTTGCCTTTCAGTCCCTCTGTGAGGCCTGGAGACTTTAAAATGAAACAAGAAGCCTTTTAAATGAGAGCAGAGACACTGACAATCCCATGTACCCATAGGACATTAATCCTACAGCATTGATGTCTCAGTTTGGCTCTTGTAACTGGTCAGAAAATCTTATGGGACCAATAGAGATCACATAGCTCATAATTTTATAGCCAGAAATTATTAAAATAATTATAATAAAGTAATAATAAACCTTCACTTACTTTAATGTCAGATCTTTCTGACACTGACTGATTCCTCCGGCTGGCATATAACTCACATAGCCTGAAACTCTTCTGAACGAGTTCCACAATCCCATGGGTAAAGTCTCAAAAGTTGACTTTAACTCCTCAATAGGTGAAAGGCTTTTGGGGCCCTTATAAGAGATTTCACTGAATGGGAGAAACTTTCCTTTCCAGCTTATAAAAATGGCAAAGTCAGGTACTGTGAAAATTATGGCAAATGCTGTGAGCCTGTCACTTTGAAATTGTAGGGGCAGATGGTGAGAAACTTTCCTGCTGGTCAGGGAACTTTCTGAAGGCTTAGCTACTTAGACCAGACCGATTTTTTTAAATTTTGTTTGTTTGTTTGGCAAGAACTAAACTTGGATTACCTCTTATTTATAATAGGCTAAAAGCATATATCACCTAGTAGAGACCAGCTGCTTCATGGTAACGTCACATCCCAGAATAACCAGCTTGTTTGATGGTGCCTTTGGTAAAGCAAGGAAGCCTGTGAGCTTATTCTGTGTTCCTCCTCAATCTTAGCAAGCCAGAATTGAAATGCAGTGGCATGTTGGTTTTGTTTGTTTTGTTTTTTGGTTTTTTTTTCCCCAGGAGACTTGAAGTAACAAAATACTCTCAGGAGAGGGCTTAAGAGCTAGACAACAAGATAGTCCCTATTCAAACACAAAGAATGACTAAGAGGCCTGGAGAACAGGTCCTACGAGGAGCGGCTGAGGGAGCTGGGCTTGTTCAGCCTGGAGAAGAGGAGGCTCAGGGGCGACCTTATCGCTCTCTACAGGTACCTTAAAGGAGGCTGTAGTGAGGTGGGGGTTGGCCTGTTTTCCCACGTGCCTGGTGACAGGACGAGGGGGAATGGGCTTAAGTTGCGCCAGGGGAGTTTTAGGTTAGATGTTAGGAAGAACTTCTTTACTGAAAGGGTTGTTAGACATTGGAACAGGCTGCCCAGGGAGGTGGTGGAGTCACCATCCCTGGAGGTCTTTAAAAGACGTTTAGATGTAGAGCTTAGGGATATGGTTTAGTGGGGACTGTTAGTGTTAGGTTAGAGGTTGAACTCGATGATCTTGAGGTCTCTTCCAACCTAGAAATCCTGTGATCCTGTAATAATGGTTGCTGAATGTGGGCTGGCTGCCGAACTGACAGCTGCCTTGAATACGCTGGTAACATGCTTTGAGGTTGTTCAGAATCTTTGAGGTTTGGTTTGGTTTTATTTATCTGGTTGCTGCTGAAGAAGCTTTCCTTTCCCTGGTATTTTAAAGGCGTGTGTGGTGACCTGTCACTTGCTAGATTTGTTTGATGTGAAATTTGAGCCTGACCAAGGAAAAGCACGCTGCAGGAATGTGTTTGTTTTCCTCTCTGCTAGAAGTAACACTGAACAGCTTAGTTTCCAGTTTTGTTGAAGTTTCAGCTCAGATTTGTGTTGTAATAATCACATTTTAAGAGGAAAATTGGCATGTGTGGTCTACAAATAGAAGGCCCAAAGCCTGCAACTTTGCTTTAACTTCCCCCAGACTGTGGCTTTCCCCAGGCAATCAGCCACGTACTCATGAAGCTCATTGCAGAAATGTGCTGGAAACACCAAAGGCCAAATTCTCAGCTAACGCAAATTTTCCCTAGAGGCTAAAGGGCTTCTCTAAAACATATCAGCTGAGGCAGTTGGTGTTGTCTGCTGGGAGATACTCTCCAGATTTCAAAATACCAAATGGATTTTAAGCCTATTTACTCCTATCCCAGGAATTAAAGAAATCACATCAATCAAACAATGGAACCAAAGCAAAAACATTCTTCAGTGCTGCTTGGTTGCAGAGAGACTACAAAACAGAATCTTTTGCTTTGCAAGCAGTTTATTTAAACTATGTGATAGATATACATAGGGAATAATCTCAAATTACTTTCAGTTCAAATACCAGTATAGAGGTGCTGAGGGCTAATTAAAGCAGCTGATGTTTGTTCAAAACTTGAAGGGAAAACCTGAACAAGCACTGCTTTTTATTATCCATAAACTTGCCTTTTTCTAAGCCAGGGCTATTCTTAACCAAGAAAGTATTTTCACTCTGTGACGTGCATTACATGAGAAAATTATATGTAGCAATTTGCCCACCTGTATAAAATGTGGTTTAATTGTAGTAGGCCATAGTGTCAGAGCTGAAGTTTATTCTTCTTACTGACATGAGGGCAAACTAAACTCCACCTTATTTCTCCAGTTTTTCTGCTTTGCTTTGAAGAGACCAGCCTAGTTTTTATTGTGCATGGCAAGAGTAGTCAGAGGACTCTAATTTAGTTAGGATACATCTAATCATTTCCTACGGGGAGGAGAGGAAAAAAAAGGAAAGAAAAAAAAAAAAAAAAAGCAACATAAGTGTCTTCCATAGACTTCTTTCCTGTAGCTGTTTGGTGGGAAACCGTGATGTCTCAAGCTCCCCGAACACAGGGTGATTCCCACCTGCAGTGCTTGTAGTGCGCCTCTCCTACATCCGAGTCAGCTAGCTCTGGAACTGAACACAGAGCTACAAGGTTTAGGGTTCCTGTTGGAAAGGAGCAGAGCCTGGCTTGTGGTCTGAGGTTTGAGAGATGAGCAACAAGAGTTAATCACACAGTCAATCTTGGTCAGGGTTTTGTGAGTTGAAGAATGATGTCTGGTGACTCTCGGAGTTAAGCCAATGACAGATTTTACTAAAGACTCTTTTTCTTTCTACTCAATCACTGTCCTTAGAATCTGTTACTTGTGGAGATGAGTATGTTAGATGTGATTTTACATCACTTTCACTGAAAAAAGCCCGATTATAAAGAGGCAGCATTAGTATTTTCCCACTTACCAGAACAAGTAATTTGACAGGGCCACCTGTCATAGAAGAGGACACCTGCTGTATATTTATGCCCTTTGACCATGTGTGAAATGTACTTTTACCTAGACCATATTATAAGCACTTGAATGAGCATTGGGAAATGATTAGTGTACTTTTTAAAAGTTATCCTTGAGAATGGAAAAATATATCTCCTACACATTAGCACCTGCATTTCTGCCTCAGGCAGCTCTGTGAACAGAATTATTAGTGTAAACTTGTGTTATGTATCTGTAACATCACTATGTACATTGAGAAAGGAGGAAAAAAACCAAAACCAAAACCAAACACACCCACACAAAACCACAGAAACACTAATGCTTCCTATACCAGCACTGGAGTGAATTTTACCAGGCATGTGACTGTACTATCCCATGCCTCTGAGATCAGATAGTGTCATCTAGGAAGTATTTTACGTAGTTCTGCTGTTAGCCAAAAGCTTTTGCCTGTAGACCACCATATCAACAAAAAAACCCCAAATCCTTATATTTAATCAGTATTGAGTACCAAATTCTCAACTGTTATAAAACTTTTTTTTTTTTTTTTTTTTAACCAGCAAAGTATGTAGTCAAGCTTTTAAGGGGTACTTAGAAAATGACAGGCTGCAAAACAAAAACAGAGGTAGTTTTGCACACACACATCAAGTACAGAATGGGAAATCTAGCGACTAAGCACGCAGATTTCAGAAAAATCTACTGCACAACTAGCCGCTGGGGACAAGTGGTAGGAACTTGCGAGACCGATTTTGAGCCTGTGGTAGTTTAACTATATTGACTGGCACTTCTGTGGTACTTGCTTTATTAAGCATGGTTATTCTGATCATTAATTTCAGCATGAAATAGTTTTACGGAGGCTTTTCTGTGTTAGCTTAAGTGATTCTTCACTAAAGAAAGAAATCAGTATGTCAGTATGGTACTGGACATCTTTGAAGTTAACAAAATTTAACTGCCCAGATGTTTCATGAAAGGCTTTCAATTCAGATAGTATTTTCAGCCTGGCTGCCTACCAGGAAATAAATACCCTTCAATTTTTCATGGAGCCAGGAGAACCGGGTCGTTTTCCTGCTCTTCCCCGCCCCCAGAGGGGCTGCCAGTAGGGAGGTACCAGAGTGACACCTCGTGGTCAACCAGGAGGCGAAACAAAAACTCCGGGAATAAGCAGAGAATATAATTTTATACTAAATACAGATCAGAACTTTACGACGTCTTGTCATAGTTGATCTAAAATAATGTTTCCTACAACTCCATTGTTTCTCTTTTCATACATGTATGTATTAATCCCCAAAAACTAATAAAGAAAATAAAATTTATTAGTTACTAATCCAGAGAAAAGCATCAGATTTCTGTAGTGAGATAAAACTCCCATACTTCCCCAAAGTCTTTTAAATTTTATTTTACTATTAAAATCATGATTATTTCTCAGACAAATTTTATGAAAGGCTTTTCCCCCCACTCCTAATAGGAACATAAAATGGTTTAGTCTTTCTCAGTCATCTGCCAATTTTATACGTTCTATGCTGCTACACTACTGTTATCCTTTTGCCTGCCACCAAAGGATGCTGAGTAACTGTTAACTTCCCAGCAAGTCAGTAGTCCCAGTACATGTCAGGAAGAGATGCTGAGCTGGGTGAGGTAATTCGTAGAAGCTGTAATTCCTCAGATTATGGTTTTAAAATAAGAACAAGACAAATCTAATAGAAGGCCTTTTTTGTGGTTTGGGGTTTTTTTGCTGTGTTTTTGATTTGTTTGTTGTTGTTTGCTTTGTTGGTTTTTTTTGCAGCCAGTGAGTTAGGAGTTATTTCAGAAACTCATGCCTGCATTGGGGAAAAAAAATGGCAGGTGTCAGGCACATTTGTAGTACAACATAGTGTATGTTCAGAGCCCCGAGCAAACATAGTTCAAACAGCTGTGAAATATTTACACTACTGTCCACAGTTGACACAGCAAGGGGTTGAAATGGAGCACAGAAGCTCAGGGACTTGCTCACACCAAGTGGTGAGTGTTCTGAGATAACAAAAAAGGTCAAGATCCTGTAAGGAAGCCCCTGAAGAGACACTAAGAGTCTTAGTCTTTTCCTTGCCTTCCTTCAACTAGCCAAATCTTTTCTGATCCCCACAGCTGTCTGAAGACCTGCTAGGTCACAGCATTAAGCTGTTCACAGTATGATCCATTAAGAGAGACTATAGGGTGAAGGGGACTGACCTTTCCTTTTGTCCTCCCACACCACTGATTGGGAGCATTTGAGCCTGAGCTCTCCTCTGATATTAATGAGTCAAGATGGGACAACTTTAGGTATTAGATAACTCTCCTTCCTGTCTTTAGTCCCCCTTGGAAGCAAGGCAGTCAGAGCCAGTCCTTGGTTTTGTTATGATGTTCATCCTCTAATTGCTGTCAAGGAGAATAACTTTGAAAAAGGTCCACCTTTGATGCATCTTAAGTCAGTAGACTCAGCTAATAGAGGGGAAGAAAAATAGCACTGGAGGGCAGTTAGAGATGGAGGGAGTAGCAGTGAGGGCTTTTAATGATACAGGCACCAAAAAAAAAAAAAAATCTTTTTTAGGCAAAAAACCCCCACCTCTTCTCAAAGACCAACAATGGGCAAGAAAAGTGATAGTTAGTGGGTCTTTGTACAAAGAAAAGTAGTAGGTGCAGAGCAAGCAAAAACACAAGTTGAAGCTGTCACGGGAAAAGCAGGATCCTCCAGGACTAAGGTCCCATGGTAGGAGTTACCAAGATTCCAGGTTTTGACTCTGTCATAAACATGATGCTTTGCACATACTAGATGTTTTGTGACTTGTAGGCAGGACCTCTTTAAAAATTAATTTAACAGGTTACCACTTAAAACAGTCTGGGAAAATATCATCTTAAACGACCTTCTCCAACAATCTAATCTAAACCCTACAGAAGTCAGCAGAAAGGCTTTTACTAAATTTAAAGAACTAAATATAACTAATTCTATAAAGCCACTAATTACCCCTAAAGGCATAATACCTGTCATTTTAGCAACTAGGAGAGACCAGCTACCACTTCCAATTCTTCTTCTAAAGGCAGCCAGCCACCTATACTGGATATATATGTTTGAGATAGTCAATCAGTTAGCAGCAGTATCAACAGAGACTGCTATTGATTCAGACACAACGAAAATATATTGAAATAGCTAGCAATACGCCTGACAACAGAGGTGAATACCCAGTACCCTGCTGACATTTACATGTGAGGAGACAATACTTTATACAAAAATACACTGTGGGAACAAACCCAAGAATCATTACCTGAAATCAGCCATTTGACACAGCAGATGTAAGCCAGAGCAGCTGGTGGTCAAAGCAATAGGAAATTTTTACATTACCCCATAAATTGATGCAGCTTGTCAGAAAATAAGGCAAGGAGCTTGGTTGAGAATGAATAGTCAGGCTTAATGAAGTATGGCCTCTGTATCAGTGTTTCCTTATTCTCAGTCAGTCTTTATAAAACAAAATAAAACTAAATGGAGCCAGTAGCAGTGCTGTCTTCAATGCAGGTCTGTAGACATCAAGCAGGAAATACTGCTGTTCGAAACTGGCTCTTCAGAAGTAACCCCAGATACCAATACAGAAACGCTAGCAAGTTCTCAGTCATTTGCTGCAGAAGAGTTTTATTTGCTGCTTAGAAGCAATTCTAAGTGTAGCAAATGCAGCTGCAATCTTGCTGAACAGATATTTTCTTGCAAATGGTTTATGACTCCAGCAGGTACATTTCTCATCCCTCTGGGCAAATGTAAATCTTATACCTACCCCATACTTCAACACATGAAGTAGCAAAGGAGCACTTTGTAGTGCGTGTTCCAGGACAAGCAGGAGGTTCCTTCCGTAAGCAATAGAGGGGGAGGTTGTTTATGTGATCCTTTTTAGCTGTGTCACAATAGCTTGGCATCCCCTCCCTCCTGGAGAAAACTGATTATACAGACACTGAACACAGATCTACACACAGCAGTGAAGAGCTAAAGTCAGTCCTCTTTTAGCACCATAGGAATTAGATCAAACATGCATTTACCAGCTGCTGCAGGACTGTCCCAAGGCAGTGCCTGTTCAGCCCCTAAAAGCCTGATACCTCCCTGAGCTGCTCTATGGATTTAGTTAACAGCAGCTTCAGTCTTCAGTCAGAAACCAACTTATGCATAAGGGACGTTTTCCAGCTTTAATTGTTCAGGGGTGTGCAGCATTTTCCTTCATTTAATAAGATCTTTTTTTAATCATTAACCTACTTCCTTTTGTCACACACAGCATTACCTCAACCTTATTCCCTTTGGCACTACCTTTGCAGGCAGTGAAAAGCAGCAGGTAACATTTTCATTTCCTGGCAAATAGTGTGGTGTTCCAGTGGACTCAGCTTTGCCAGCCACAGTAAATACACTCTTCCAGGAACTACAGTTGCGTTAAGTGTTGAAGTTTTTCTTTAGCAGTTCAAATTGAGAATAATCCTCATCTAGTATCGACAGATTGCCACTAGTTGTAACTTGGGTTAGAACAGACATTTAGCACATTTCTACAGCACCTAAGGTGGGTATTATCAGACTCTCTAGGTGCAACTATAATCCACCTAATGAGGGACACAAATAGGGATTGTGAGATACCATGCTTAATGGCCTTGTTTTTTCAGAGCTGGGTAGGTACATTACTTAAAGGTGGGGTGTCCCTCCCCCCCGCCCCCAGTGTTACTAAATGGCCTGGTGGAGCCAACCGAGCAGGTTGCAAATATGCCAGCTGCAACTTGCCAACCAGGCTCAGAACAGTCATGTCAGACCAAGCCTTAAAGAGACGCTGCTTTGGGAACAAGTTAGCTGGTTAGAGCAGGGGCCAGCCCCCTGCAGCGTGGGTGCCACAGACAGCACGCAGATGCGCTTGGACAAGCGGAGCACAAGGCTGGTGAACAAAAGCCAGGGCAGCTCAGAGCTCAGGAGGGGCATCAGTTCCCAACTCAGCTCTGAGGGGCTCGTTTTCCAGAGGAGGAGAAAGAGAAGGGAAAAAAAAAAAAAAAAAAAAAAAAAAAGCAGCCCCAGGAGGTCCTTCCTGGCTGCCACTGACGCTTAGATAGTGCTGATTTTTTTTCTAAATTAAAGATCAATTCTGCTACAGTGGCCTTAGAAGGGCTCTGGACATCAGGTTTATACTAGAAAGGAGAAAGCAGGAGTCTCAAACTGAAAGCTTTCTCCATTGAAAAAGCATTTAGTAAACTTCTTACGTCTTTCACTCTATTCATCGCCTTCAGATCACCCTTTTTCTGGTGCTTGCATTTCTTTAGTCCTGTGCTCTGAGCAGCCTCTTACCTGCTTACAAAGATCCCTTCTCTGTCACCCATCACAGTTGCTTATTTCAGAAACACACCCCCCCCAAGAACTCTTCCTGGCTCTCCTCACAATCAAGGGGGAAAAAGAGGGGGAAGAAAAAAAAAAAATAAAATCACAAGACTTGAGTGAAACATTTTGTTCTCCTCCAGACAAAATCACTAGACCTTTTTCTGCCTGGGCCCCCAACTGCTACTCTAAGATGCCACATGCTAATGTGGAGCATTCCAACCTATGGGTGGGAAGCACTAGGTATAAATCTTCCTGGACTCGCCTTCACCCAAAACGTTCTTTTCTCTTTCATGTTACTTCTTGCATCTCCTACCCCAGTTAATACTGGGCAGAGAATATGATTTGTGAAACAGCACACAGCCACTGGGATTTAAGAATGAGAGCCTCTAAGAAAATGAGAGACTTACACTTTCAAAAAGCAAACATGACTCTAGAAGTGGCTGATGTATGACAGGGAAAATATTTAAGAAAATAAGCAAGGAAGAGGGATACCACCGTTACGATTCAGATTGCTAGGGACTGTCAAATGAGCAAGAATGTGGATAAAAGGAAAACACATGAAGAGTTGTGCATGTTTGGTAACAGCAGTTTCAGGGAAAGATACCTGCCGATGCTGTTCCATCTCCAGATGCCATGCTAGGAAAACACTCACAAAAAGATAAGTCACTAGAAAAGAACAGATTGTAACAAATTTTGTTTAAACCAGGTTAAGTCTGCAGCAGAGCATGCCTATCAGCTAACCCTGCTCTACCTGTTCAAATTAAAGCAAGGATGGATTCATTGAACCCTGCAGCACAAAGGCATTGCTAGAAGTACAGGCCCAGGAAGGACCACCTCTGACCCTGATGTCTGCACCAGTACATGAAGAGGTGTAAGTTTTGTTTGGATGGTGTTGTTATCTGCCCCACACCCTCCCACACACACCCCGATTTTACAGGGTCTACCCCATTTGAGGATTTAAAAAGTAAAGATCCTCCTTTTTGTTCCCTGTAAAAAAAAATCTGCTTTTGAGAACCACTTATTTTAAAAGCAGCAGACAGTAATACCATATTCTCACTAAAATGAATTGTCTGAATAAAATGAAAGCAGTTGAGCTCAGTCTAAAAGTAGGTGGTTGACTATTTTGAAAAGAACAAAGCCTGCTAGCACTTGGAAACTTTAAGAAAAACCACACCACCAAACACCTAATTTGATCCTGTGTAAAATCTCATTCTTGTACACAAAGTTTTTAATCTGCACTTCTTAATGGCATGGAGGACAAGCAAGTAAAACAGCAAGTCAAGTTTATCATTCCCTGCTGGGATTTGCCTGTGCTCTCGTAGAAAACATGTTACTGAGCAGCAGACACAGCACCAGAGGTAACACTGATGCAGCCTCATGGAACTTTAATCGAACACAGTCTGCTCTTGGTTGGAATAAAGTAATTCTCCCACCCCAGTTTCTACAACATTCAGAAGAAAGCTACTGCAAAATGGTGGAGCTTTTACAGATGCTCACTATCACTATAAAAGCCCATAAAGTTAACTTTAAATTCAACATAGTTACATTATTTACTAGTAATAACAGTAAGTGGGCACTTAGAAACATAATTACCAAGTGTCTTGGTCTAGTGCACATATAGTGGTGCAGTGAAAAACCCACTTAATGCATTGACCTCTAGTCACTTCAGAAAAGGTACAATGTTTTCTATTTTCAACTCATCATTCTTCATCTGCAGCTATGAAACATATGCTGGCTGTTGCCTGGTAGGCCCATATCCAATTGTTAGTTTAGTACAATTCAATTATCTAAACATCCCAATAAAAATTGTGAACTAGTGAAACCCTGCCAAGCACAATGTCCTCACTTGAAGGACAAAAGTAATTAGTACTGCAATAATTCAGCTCTCACAATACACAGCCAAAGCACTGTCAATAAACAGAGCTGCCAATTATTACCCACAGTGCAAGGCACCTCAAGTTTTCACCAGTATAAAATGGTTTCAGATGGCCAACACTTGAGCATCACAAACCTTCTGCACACTTGGACTAGGCTGAGATGAGGTATTTTTCCTTAGGTAACTTCCATACATCATTGATAGCTTTGCACTGTATTAGAGAATGGAGCTATTACAATGAGTCATGTCTTTGGGTAGGACGTTCGCCACCTTATCTGACCTCAGACGCTGATGGACAGTGTCATGTTCCTTTTACTGTCCTGTTTGCTAGGAGTACTGTAATAGCTCCTTCAGAGCTACAATGGTAGCTGTGTTACACCAGTCATGAGAGCGCCTGGGTAAACAAGACAGACTGCAGACTTGTAATAAATGATCGTTTAAAACGAAGCTTACTTTAGAAATTTTAGTACTGAAGTCTTTTAGCTAAGATAAAGCGCTTACTGTATCACATGAAGCTGAGACAGGCACCAGTGCTTACGTGACAAAAATAGGGCTTTATCAGTATCGCAAGCAACAAAAATCTTGAGTTTGCCTAGCTAAGTCATCTTCTCCACACAAAGACCCTAAGTAAAAGTCTGTCCACTACAAAGAGACAAACTAAATGTTAAGATCCCCAGTACTTGCACAAACAGATTAACTTCTGATTTTCGGTGCAGTTGCTAGGCAGGTTCTCCTCATTTTTCTACACTGATGTAACCAGCTAACACCAGCAATACTATCCCTTGGCCTGTAAAGCTCATGTTGAGTTACTACATTCAAAAGCGAACAAATTAGCTCCCTAGTTTAATTTGTCTTGAAATTGCACCCTATAACTGATGGTACAGAAAGGGTCAGCCATAGCAATCTTCTTCCCTTCTGCCTTCAGTTAAGAACCAACTTTCTGTATAAGCAATTTCAAAAAAAAAAAAAAAAATCTCGGCGTTCCGCTACTAAGTGATTCCATTAAGCTGACAGGAGCCAGGTACTTCTAGAGATTAAGAACCACCCTGCAGAGAATAATGCCAACACCAACTGGTATTTACATCTAAGAATGCTACTTGTTAACAAAAACTAGGTCTAACACTAGTACTTTCACCTACTCATCAATACACAGAGTAAGCAGTGACAGGATGGCATCGTCTCCACTGCTTTTGTTCCCAAGTCTCACTCTTCAGCTGCTGTAGGACAGGGCTCTTGAAAACCTTGCTGTTCATGAACAGTTAATTTTGTTCTTTTCATGTACTTAACTTAGAAAGTTAAATACCTTCCTTACTATTGCACACTTTGCTGCAAGCTTCGGCCCATAACTAGCAAGTAAAGCAGCACCATGGGGCTTTGATCTGATAAAACCTAAGACATATGCACCCTGTCCCCAGTGACATATCTGAAAGCCAATAGAGGTGGCAACTGGAAATCTAACATACAATTATTAGTATGTACCTTTGTGAATTTTCTTTGAACTTTTTACAATACTCATCTATAAAGATAGAAGCTGGGAGTTTTAGAAAGCGCCTGCTTTAGTTGTGTGAGATTCTATAGATACATAGCATCTCAGCCTATCACTACAATTCCTAGCAGTCATGTTAAGTCAACATTTACTTGACTATTCCTATATGAAGACAGACTAGTTTTTAAGTTCAAGCATCATCCAGGGAAGTCAGCCTGTAATAAGAATCAGAGAACTGTATTACTATTACCTGTTGGAAGGGGGCCTGTTAAGCAGTTGCACATTTGGCATATAGAGACTCCACATAAAATTTAAAATATGTTACCTTAACTGGTCCAGGAGCTGGAACTATGCCGATTCACAAGTTAACATAATGTCTAGGTAAACTCTTGGGCCTTCAAGGTAATGGAAAAGCATACGGAACAAGGATTTTTCCAAATGGCTTTAGAAACTCAACCCTAAAACGCGTTTGGCCATCTATTTGGATAAGTAGTAACCTACGATTGCTCAGCTCAAAATATTTTATTTATATGTCCTTTGGCACAATGAATGCCATGTGTTCAAGTAAGATTTTAAACTGACATTATACTGAAACAACTCAAACTTCAGAGGAGTTTCCCATCATATCTTCTTATGGTATCAAGAACAGTAGTGTAGTTTTTTTTTTTTTTTAAGACAAGTGGTACCTTACAAGCACATTCCAAAGAAAAGCATCCTTTTGTAGAGAACCCATAGTCTGGAAATAAGTTAGGTCCTTCACTGGATTTAAAGCTTTATTTATAGAAAATTCACTGCATTAATGGCAGCAATATTTGCATTGTATTTGAACTCAGCACTAATAGGTTAATATTTACATTTAGATAACATTTAAACCAAAACAATCTAAAACACAGCCACAGTTTTAGAGCAGAAAGACAGACATACAAGTTACAGACAGACTTAATAGTAAAAGTAATCACAATTATTTCACTCTGGTTGATTTAGTCCAAAGGTCTATTTCTTAATCTGATTAACAGGAAGAGTGGATTTGTCCAAGTCATCAAAATATGGATGGTTCAACGCCATTTTGCCAGAAATTCTTTTTGCAGGATCATAAATTAACATTTTCTGGAAGAAAAAGGAAATATTTACTCCTTCATGAAATGGGATCTAAAATCATGTTAAATAGGTAGATATTTAACCACAGTAATAGTCAAGTAACTATAAAAAGTTTTCCCCTTATGTCCATGATTTCTCATAGAGGGAGAGGTCATTTCACCTACAAGTCAGTAGTAACACAATTTACAGTTTCTATTTTACAGCCAGGGGCCAAAAAAAGGAATGGGGCATTAAGTAATTTCTTACTAGACCTAAAACTGGCAAAGTCTCTGCTTTTATTTCTCCTTACTAAAGGAAATTACATTCAAAATTCAAGTAAATCTGGGTTCTACCCAGCTGCCTTTCCCCAAACCCCATTTATCTTCCAGAAACAAATTTATCTTCCAGAAAAAAAAAAAAAAAGTTTAACCAGTATTACTCTGCCTAGTAGTCAGTCTTCACATTTAACTAATTATCTTTAGATTTCAACCTACAGGGAGTCTTCCAAGTTGATTTAAACCACTGAATTTGCATTTATATTCTCTGAACTCCTGCCCAATGCAACGCTATCTCTAGATATAACCTTGTATGACCAATTTTACCTTAAGTGACAGGCTCCCATTACCTGTACCCCAGAACAACAGTATCCTAGAGCTAATATGGATATCAAAAGGTTCTCTTAAAAATGACTTGGGGAAAAAGAGGGGCAATTTTTCCAGAAAAGGGATACTGCGACATTAAGACTACAGTACTTCAGCTACCAGATTAACTGACCATTACTTCTCTGAGCAGCCTGGAACATAGTTTTCCTTGAAACTTAGTATTTGATAGACCAAAGCTTTTGATGACAGCCATTAAGTGGTTTGAAATGATGGCCACAGAAGTCATTTAGCTTATGACGGTCTTCAGTTTACAACCTCACTCAAGCAATTGATCTTAACACAGAAATAGGTAACCCCTTTTCAAAGATAGCTATTTTACATACTACTTGCCTCTGCAACAGTCTATAGAAGGAGAAATTAACATTTGACACATCTGACCTTGTGCTCTAGAACTAAATATTCAGTTTTGTTGCCTCTAAAGTTATATTACTGCTCCAGGCTTAAAAGTGCCATAGGAAATGTAAATGGATTCCAGATGCCTAAGAATTCAGCCATATCACTCATTAATAGGAAGCTAAAATTTCAACTACACAAGGCAAACTACACAAGATTTTACAGAATTTAGTATGCTGAGATTAGTATTGTGTTAACACCATTTGAGGAACTATAAATTTTTCTGCCTTTATTAGCAGCAGCCCAAAACACTGGTTTTACACAATGAAGCCACAATTAAGTTCAGATGAGTACTTAGCAGGCCAGTTACATGACTATCAGTCATTCAATTGATTTTGGTTTGAAAATATTATCAGTAACAATTCTACCTCAAACTGATTTAATAATGATTGCTGTCAGTGGACCCAGAGGAATTTTTCCCAGCTTAAGTGAGTTCTCTATAAAACAATACTGCTACAAGGTTCAGAGAGCTATCCAAAACGGCTGTGTGTTTAACAAATGTTCTTCAGGTTGTCAATCTGAACCATGGCTCTGTTCTCACAAAGAAAAATTGTGAGAAACTGAGGTCATTTGAGCTTCTTGGGTAACACCAGTATTTTGCCATACCAATGTAGGTAATAAACTACTTTGTGACTGCTTAAAAACGTGAGCCAGCTACACAGGTAATTGCTGTACAAGGTTCTCCGTGTACCAACGTAATTCTGAAGTTTCAGCTTACCTTAAGACACAGAGCACCCACCCTACAGCCCCACATGCAAGTCTGCACTGTATAAACGCAGCTTCAGGGTAAGTCACCAAGGCACATCCTTACACTTAAGTACATCTAAGATCACACCTAAGATATGATCTAAATTTGTCCACAGTGGTAGCACATGACCTGGAAGAGCTCTAAATGGAAAAGCCTGACAAAGAGCTTGTCCAATGAAAGCTTAGTGTGGTAGTTCAACTGCATGGCCACAGAAGTAAGGCAAACTCACACTAGACACAAAAATATACTAATTAAAAGTTAATCCACCACAGCCAAAAAGCTTTAACTCAAAATTTAGAGGCAATTGAGACAGATACTACAGACTGACTTAAACTAAGCCCCTGGTTTCACAGCTAATCAATAAATTCAGCTGTTTATCATTGTTTATTCAGTTAGGACCACCATGAAAGCTTAAACAAGACAAGCCCACCAAGACTAATCTATATACTACCATAAAAGAAAAACGTTTCCAACTGGCTCAGCAGTCATACAGCCACATCCTAATTACTGCTGGTGACAGCTACAATTTGTAGTACAGTTTGACAGGAAAGTGACAGCTACAGTTTGTGGGCAAGACCCTTCACTTAGGCCTGTTTGTAAAAGCTCATCCTCACTTTCAAGTTGTACCTGGCTTATTAGTACAAAAAAAAAGCTGAGGCATAATTGCTTAATGAGAATAAAAGTAGTCTAATCATTTATGAAAAAAGTGAGTGAATGTCACACAAGGTGACAGTTATACAAGAATGACAGCCCATACCACTGCTGATAGTTTGAAGATCGTCATTCTAGCCATGATGAATTAGTATAGCTTTATGTATTCTGGAATATTTGAAACCACCTGTTCAGTTTCTTAATCAGCAGTTTAGGAAAGAGTACTTACAGACAGCAGATCAAGTCCATCTTCACTTAAGTTTTTGACATGTGTTCCCAGGCTGCCAGGTTTCCATTTTGGGAATGTGTTTTTATAGTCTTGCAGGGATTCCACTTCAGGCCATACCTCATTGTTGGGTGTACCTAAAGCTCTATGCAAGCATAAGCAAGATACTGAGCAGTTTCATCTGAAATCTGTATGCACCACTATGGTCTCAGTAAGTGCACAGCACTGTTGTGCAATGCTGCACAAATAGCAAGGAGAGGTTCAGCCTTGACATACCTGAAGATTCTGAAGAGCTGGTCAATCTCGGAGTCCCCATGGAAAAGTGGCTTTTTAGTTGCCAGCTCAGCAAATATGGTCCCTATGCTCCATATATCTACAGGAGTAGAGTAACGAGCAGATCCTAGCAACACCTCTGGAGACCTGTACCACAGCGTCACTACCTATTGAACAAAGAAATTTTTTATAAGTTTCTAGAATCCAGTGCTCTAATTGACTGCAAGCACAATGGCTCATTCATTAAGCAGCATTCACTATTTTTTACTTAAAATAATATCCCGCAATAGACATTTTAATGCAAATACTAGTTTCAAACTTCATTTATAGATAAGCATAACAAACTCCATTGCAGTAATCTCTACTGCAAGGAAATCCATTGCCTACACTACTTCTCAAAGAACAGGAAGCCTTTAGCACCTAGTCACTAAAACCCTCAACAAACTTGAGTACTTTGTGAAGCAAGAACACCTTTACAAGAGAGTGAGCAAGGCGTTCTGGCCCATCTGATTCATTGTCAGGGTAATAGTGGGATTCATAAAGTGCTTTGAAAGCTTAGAGTAAAGCCACAGTCAAGGAGATGGAAAGCCATTAAACAAAACCAAAATTTAACTTTTTGATGCTGTTAGTTTATGACTTCAAAAGCTGTGCAATTCTTTTTTAGCTGTCTCATTCTGTTATTACCAGGAAGCTAGTAAGTATTATCCAAGTCAAAAGGAAGTTCCAACTCACTCACTTCATGAGTGTATACCCGCACTGGAATTCCAAAGGCTCGAGCCAATCCGAAGTCCGCCAGTTTAATCACTCCCTTGTCATCTATTAAGAGATTCTGAGGTTTTAAGTCTCTGTGCAGAACTCTTCTTGAATGGCAGAAGACAATACCTTGTAAGATTTGATACAAATAGCTCTGTCGAAAGGATAAAGTGGGAAGGAAAAAATAACTTAGTACAAGTCAGTGTTCTGTGACAAATTCTCTCGTCCCATAGTAATAGGAAATGGAGATCCAAAGCATCCCAGATAGAGTTAATATCAAAGCCACACAAATTAATTCTTTGCTTAAGCTTAGTTTAAGGCAGTTTAATTTCAGTAATTAAAAGAATCTGAAGTGGCATTTGAGAGCAAAACTCACATTCATCTTAATAGCCACAGCTGTTTCTTTAACCTTTCATTTCTCCTCAAGGAGTTAATTATAGTGAAAATAAGAGCTGCTTATTGCTTTGTAGGTCATCTTTAGATTAATTTCTCTCTTATATTAAGAAATTGTCCTCATTACCTTAACACGTGAATGATCCAAATACTGGCCAGATGGAATAGTATCCAAGTATTTCTTGAGATCCATGGAAAGGAATTCAAAGACAAGGTACAGTCTTGAATCCTGCATAAGAACATCCTGAAGACTAAAAATTGAGTATACCATCAACTCCATTGCAAAATGCACGGACTCACAGTTACATTTCCCCTCTCAACAGGGATATGAGCTGACGTTTCCAGGTTCCTGTTACAAAAGCCTTAAAAAGCCTTCAGTCTTCAAAGATTGACAGATGTAGTGAGTTACACTGTCATCTGGAAAATTAAGTATATCTGAAATAGTGTCAGATTGAGATAAACCCCTAAATGGTTCCTCTTAAACTTATGTTCCCTCATTCCAAGTATCAGACACAGGAAGTCTGCGGAAAAAAATATTGTTGCCTTTAAAAAAAAGTCTGTGGGTGTCAGTGCCTAGCTTCCATTTGAAGCTGGCTTATTACAGCAGAGCCAGACTTACTGGAGGGTTTAAGGGAACATTATAATAGGAGCCTAGTAGACACAGCAGGATTTGCACAGGTTTTTAAGTATCCCCCGTCATCCCTAATAGATTATAATGGTTCTTAAACCCAAGCATGTGTACATTTTGCCACTGCGTGGCTGGAACTCAGCCAGTTTTAAGGCACATTAGAGAGTCTTTTGCTGCATCAAAGAGCAAGTAAATATTTTGTGGGGAAGACAAGAGCTGCGTTCAATTCTACATGTCAAGTAGTCACCGATGGAAGTTTCATTCATAGCTCACATGCACCAGCTACAACAGCATCATAACGCAAGGTGTAAGTCTCTGCTACAAAACAGCAAGTAAGTGATTGATGACAGAGGCTCACATAGGAACACTAAGGTCAAACAGTCTATTCCAAGGTGGCAAATAAAGTTCTGAGACTGACTGAAGTAACAGCTTCAAACAGTTTTCATGAGGTACACTGTCCCCATTCTGACAATAACCACCCTGAAGACAATTTACATAAATTACAAAAATCAACAAAAATGTTATAGACTCCTAGAATGGAAAGAGGCAGCATGAGGAAGTCTTAATTAGAAAACCGGCATAAAGACAAGATTTGGGACTATAGCTATTTGCTGCAGAGCAGACGTCGTTTTAAGCAGAGTTGCTCTCACCTCACTAGAACGGTGAAAAGTCTCATCTGAAGGGACCTAGTGCCCTTCAAAGCATTTAGCTAAATACCAGTATATGCATACCAGACTATATTGGGATGACGCAGCTCTTTTAATAAAGAAATTTCTCGGATAGCAGTACTTGGAACACCTTCCTCCTCACTTTCTAGGCGTATTTTCTTCATTGCAACTACTTGGCCTGTGGTTTTGTGCCGCCCTTTATACACAACGCCATAGGTACCTGAATAAAAAGACAGTGAAACGCATATAGGAAATAGCAGCTTCAGGTACAGATAAGTCATTGCAAATAAGAATTGCTAACATAGGCAAGAGCCCTTGCAATCAACTATTTTTTATTTAAGTATTTGAATTCATTACAAACTACTACTTAGTTTGGCAGATTAACCATGCAATAGTTTTGTTTAAAGCTTGCCACCCGTTAAAAGTATCTTCTGCTAGGACAGGGTACTTAGCAGCCCAAGTGTTAAAATTGACTATTTGGAAGACGTAGTTGTATAGTCAGATACTATTTGAGTTTCAGGTTGATTAACTTGCAGGCAAGATCACTTTACCTCTTCATCCCCAAGGGGTTAGGATTTTGCCATTGATACGTCATATTAAAAGGCTAAAGGTTTAGTTGCAAAAAAGTAGTTCTCCCTCTGCAATCAGAGATCCATCCATCTGTTGGTCAGATCTATAGAAATACCTCTAGCACAATCCTCAGTGCAGGAGAGAGGTAGTGCTGTGGGTCTCAGCAGAAGCTAAAATTGGAACCAGTAGTAAATCTCAAATCAATAATCTATTTTAATAATCAGTGTTCACAGAGATAGAACCCTCAAACCAAGACAGCTTACATACTCCCTTAATTAAAATTCTCAATATTAAATTAATTCAAGGGTGAACCCTTCTTGAAGCATTAACATACTTATCAGCGTAACATACTGCAAATTCTTAAGCCTACGTAAGGCTAAATCGTTATAAAACACACCGACTTCTACATTTAATATAGGCTGGATTTCCAGTGAGAGGGGGGGGTTGTGGCTAACATCTGCACTGAAGCAATCTTCTTGGTGCCTTATAGTAATTGTTAAAAATCACTTCTCCACAGAG
>KL254584.1:15009-26254 GCA_000699545.1 Podiceps cristatus | reverse complement strand
GACACCACTCGTCACCAGTCTCCCTCTGGACGTCAAGCCGTTGATCACTACCCTCTGGATGCGCCCATCCAGCCAATTCCTTATCCAGCGAACAGTCCACCCATCAAATCCGTGGCTCTCCAATTTAGAGAGAAGGATGTCATGGGGGACCATGTCAAAGGCTTTGCAGAAGTTGAGATAGATGACGTCCAATGGTTTTCCCTTGTCCACTGTGGTTGTCACACCAACACACAACGGTTACAGAATCAGAGCAGACTCTGGGTTTCCCTTGGTTTGTCCAGTGTCAGTATAGTAAGGCAAAATTTAATCTTGGCCTTAAGGCAGGGAACAAGACCAGCTGTCAGTACAGAAATGAAATAAGCATTTCTAAGTGGGAGTCAGTTCCTCTTCTCCTGTTTGAAGAAGACTGCTATAAAAATACCATAGTCCAATATATTTCTGTTCCAAGAATACATGGCACAATTTTTAAAAAGAGCCATCATATGAAGATAAGAACACAGTTTCACACAAATTTAAGTGGGCAAGCAAACAATGCAATTAGCATATACAGTTAGGACATATGTTACGAAAGGCACATCTGTTTTCAAAATGTGTTGACACTTTGAATGTAGAAATTACAGAATTGAAATCTCCATATGTATAAATGCTACATTTAGGTAAAACATATTTTGGTCCAGAATTCCCTTTATGGTCTTTCTTCCATAGGCTCCTGAAGCTAAGGCAAAAGGGTAAGAAGAGATGTAAGATGCTGAAATGAAATTTACTGAGGTTAAGAGACTGTTCACCATGCTAGTAACAGCAAGAAAACTCTTTTTTTTTTTTTTTTTTTTTTCCAGCAGAATACAATTCAGTCTTCAGTCCATGAAAAGATGTTTAATGGTAGGATATGCAATAATTTTAAAATTATAATTAAGCTCCACATAATAAAGATCATGTGTACCAATTTTCAAAGAAATGAAGTATGAAAATATGTACTATAGCTACAAAAACACTGCAAAAAGTGGATGTATCTGACTGAACTATCAGGGTTTCTTTTCTCCCTATTCAACTCCTATAGGCCAATTTCTGCCTGCAAAATATAAAGCAGCCAAATCCAAGTGGTGATACATGGCAGACACCTCAAGAAAAGTGCTGGCTTACATATTCCTAAGTACAGTCTCAGTTGTTAGAGAAACTCAAACTTTAAAAAAAGTGTGTATGTACTTGGATTTTAGCCACAGTTCTGTTTTATTCCAGCACTTCTTAAGACACATTAGTCCCTTCCTGTAATTTATTTTCTTGATACTCTCTTGCATTCTGACTTCATATTTCTTGATTCATGATTTTCTTTGGGTTTTTGTGTCTTACAGGATTGATTTTTTGATTTTTCTTCTTGATTTTCTGTGTCTTACAGGAATAAATACTTTCAGGCCCATTTGGTTGCATTTGGTTTGTTCCATACGGTGAAGGTTACACCATCAGTTAGGAGAATGGTGTGGGTTTCTAATATTAACTGTTCAGTGGCTTATGAGATTTGTTTTGGTAAATTCAACTTTGATTTTTATGATATGAAATGTCTTTAGCTTTCATAACTCTTCTGTCACAGTTTTTTGTTTTTTTGTTTTTTTGTTTTTTTTTTTTTTTAATAACACAAACCACAGCTACACTAGGTGACTTTTTAGGGCTCTTTAATCCCTGTAGTTTTTCATTGTACCAATCTAGTGGCTGAACGTTTATTATTATTATTAATGTGAAAAAGCAATAGAGGGCAGGCTAATTACCTCTCACCACAGGTAAAGGTGGTTGTTATATATTGCTAAGTACCAGATGGTAGCTGGTTTTTATGTTTGTAGACAAGTGAGAAGTTATTAGCAGCCCTGGTTCTCCAGACAGCACAAGGGCTGTCTATCACTGCAGTGTCTAGCTTCACAGAAGCAATGACACTAGGATTCAAACTTTCCCATTTAAGTCAAAAAGAGAAAAGATATGATGAAATCTTCATAAAGCCTGTAGAGTGTTTTAATTAAACTGTTCTGACCCAAGCAGAAAGGGACATCTTGCTGAACAGTGACTTTAGGATTAAGAAAAAAAGAAAAAAAAAAAAAAGAAAAATATTACATTCTTACCAAAGTAACACAGTTTTTCCAATGCTGTGCTTCCCCATTTAAGAAAATATTTCCTAAAATAGTTTATTCCTTCTCTTCATCTTCCAAATTCCTGTACAATCTCCCTTCTGCTATCTTGGAAATGTAGGAACTGGTGAGAAAAAGTATAGTATGTTACCTCAAAGCAAAAGCTGCTGCTGGTATAACAGCAGTAAACACATGGTAGTTTAGAAAATGACTTGAGTGTGCTGCTTTTAATTATACTACTCTGGATTGATTTGGATTGTGTTCTGTGTCAAAAAACCTGCTAAAGAACAGAGCACAGAATCTTTGGTTTTGATCAGTTAGTTACTAACATGACAAAGAAAGGGGTTTTTTTGAAAAGGATTTTGATAGCACATTACAATTGCTATTTCCACTTTCCTCTTACGAAGCAAGGTCTTTCTAATTTCTAACAGCTCAGCAGATGCTCCCCTGGAAACAATCAAAAGCAAAGCGCAGGGAAAGTAAATATGATTTTAGAAATAAATCCAAACAGAATAATGACCATCTTTTATGCATTAATTTAATCAAAACCCAATACATTATCTAGTGTTCTTACTACTTATAGGCACAAAACCTGTAAAAACTGCCGAAGTTGTGGCTAAATATTGTACTAGTGGAGACAAAAACAAAAGACCAAAGACTATCAAAGCATTGAAGCTCAGCTTAACAGCACTAGTTCAAAATTTAAGAAAACAATACAGTATATAACCCCAATTATCCAGAGGTCTAGAGGGACATAAGAAAACTTCAGATAATTGGAGAAGCCAGCTGGCAAGCCTTTGCGTCCTCTGATCCCAAGCACAGAGCTCATGCTCGCTAACAGCCTTTCCTTCTGCTAGGTTGCCAAGGCTCAGGGAGAGGCGTTGTATTCGGCTCCAGCGTGCATACCTTGAAAGGAGGATCAAACTCAGACGTAATGACTTGAGCCCAAAAAATTCTCTATGCTCACATCTGACGAGTCCAGCCTCATGTTCTGGAGCACGCCGTGAAGAACAGATCTGCTTCCTACAGCTTCGTAACATCCTGAAGATTAGGAATTTGAAGAGGACAGCAAATGAGAGTGTTTAGGAAAGGGAGAGGATGCCAAAGAATTAGAACCAAAATTATAGTGTTATTTAAATCAATGTTCTGACATAAACTCCAGTGGATCCTGGCTATCATGGCCAAAACTGATTAACGACAATTAGGTATTTACACAAATATCTCAACTTGCAGAGGTGCCAAACACCCACTGACATCAAATACATCTATCTTGACATGTACATGATCCCTAGTTCCACAAGGTATCATCTTTACTGTCCTTTATGTACCTGCATTTGAACAAGTCTCCTCTAGCCTATGAAGCTTTGCCTGTTCTATTCAGTACATAGGGAACAAGAAGACAGAGGAGCACAACAAGGGGAAGCGACTGCCCAAAGGTCAGAAAGGAAACCTAAGGAAAGCCTGTTCTAGCAGTCCCGTGGCTACCTCACTAGCCACCAGTTGCCCAGTTTCAAGAAGACATTGCTCAGAACCTCCCAAGACAGACAGCTGCAGAAATGTTGGCTTAGACTTTAAAAGTTTTCTTTAAGGTATAACCAGCCCCAAGTGCTAAGTTTCTGTTATTTTGGGTAAATGGCCTCCGTGTTTCAACAATGCCAGGTTCCTTGTAAAGAAGAGAATTCTGCAGGCAAATATTTTTCCCCTTCTGGAGAAAAGCTGGGGTTTTAGTGTTCCTTGGGTACTATCCAGAATCAATTTAACCTTAAGCTTCTCTTCCTCTCTCTGACTGATAACTTTTGATTTTTAGCTGAGTTTAAAAAAAAAACCAAAACAAAACAACAAACAAAAAACCAAAAAACCAAAATGTAGTTGATAGTCATGCAGGTTATTTCATGTCACTAAATTAGGAAGCGGCTTTCAGTCCTTAAGAATTTATTGTATAAAAATACAAGGATGCCTATCTAGGTTGCTATATGCACATTAAGTAAATGAAATATCAATGCATGCTGATCTGTGTGACTCAGTGACGTAAAATGTTGAGCAAAAAAATCTCCCCTTCACATGATAAAGATGCGACCCCTATGCTTTGGTACAGTCATGGTGCAGCTGAGGAGGCAGGCTGCATACGACAGCTGGGACTGAGGATTTAGAGAAGGCTGCTGAACTATATTGGGAATAAATGGGCTGCTAACATTCAGCTCAGAGGTAGAAGTTGGAGGCTAGAACCCCTGTATCTCCTTCCTAAATTATCTTGGCTGGTAAATGTGCATCTACATACAAAGCTTCAAACATGAAAATGAAGAATGAAGTTATATCTTATTAACCGGGTTTGCTCCCAAACACTCTTGAGATCAACATCAGACAACTGCCACATTCTTTCCCAAGCAGGTATCAGACTTCATCAAATCTATCATGTACAACTTGAATCTCTGTTCTCTTCCCACAATTTTTTTCTCAAAGCTACCAAAAACCACAAATTATGCCTGAATAATTTGATTTTGGAAAGAGTTCAAATAAATTAATAGAATTTTCTAGTAATCTGAGTCTGAAAAACTAAAAGAATATTCTTCCATCCTCCTGCTATTTTCTTGCAATTTTTCTAGTCCTGAAGTTGTTAGAAATGTCCCATTTGATGTACTAATTGTGAGGCTCATACCCAGTACACTTAGGCATAACTAATACTCAGAATTACCATTGCCAGAAGGTAAGTATCGGACAATAAAAAAAATAGCATGTGGAAGCTGTGATGCCACTGCTTGCACAGAAACTTCTTCACTGGACTGAGCCTGTTTCTGCTGTCTTTGGGGAGAGCTGAAACTTAATCTGTGCCAAATACTGGAGAAGACTACTTTAGTTTTTTTTAAGGTGAACATCAAATACCTTTTAAGATGCAAACTGTCTGAATTAGACTAGAAGCAACAATCTTTTTCTTCCTGTGTGACTAGGTCACTGCCAGTGTTAAGTGAATTAAATGCATAATGTATTAAATGGTCTCTCTGAGCACTGAAATCTGTCAGAATTTAAACAGGTTCAGTTTGCCATCATTATTTTGGAAGGAGATTACAGAGGTTAATTTTAATTATTTTCTTCCTCTTTCTGTTCAACACTGTCCACACAATCACTTTTACAGCCATCGTTCAGCTGATCTTTTATAAGGGAAACAGAAGGGTGTTTTATCCTCAGAACCTGAAATCCAGGTTTTGCAAATCCTACCTCAGAAGTGTTCAAGGAAAGAGCTCCCAAAATACTTTATGGGCATCACGTATTGATTGCCTTATTGGTAAGTGGCTACTTGTTGAAAACTGAGGTTCAGAATTTATCTTGAATTCTTACTCTATCTAATTCTGAAAAGCAAATGATAGTCCTTACTCTGACAAGTCACAGAAGGTAACTTCAGTGGAACAACGCTGGCAAGCAATATGTTTCACACTAAGCCCTCCTGACACTGACAGCAGTAACATTCAAATAAATGTAAAGACAACACAATCCACTGAATGGCAAACTGGTTTGATGTAAACAGCTCTTACAGGAGACAGAAACTGCTCTGACTGAAAAAAAAAAAAAAAAAAAAAACAAAAAAAAGGACAAATGTTTATTACTGGGTTTAATTTCTCTGAGATTCCTTTGGTCTTGCTGTCATATAGGTAGAACCTCGCTGATGCTTGCCCTCCTGAAAGCACCTGCTTTCCCAGAGAGGACTCCCTGCAGAGCCGGCACGCGGGACTCAGCAGCTGGCAAGATGAAAAGAAAGGAGGGAAACACTAATTCAATACACTCCCTGGTCTCCCTTTGTGGGGCAGCCAGGAGGGCTGACATTGCTTTCCCTTGCTGAAATCCCAGTCTTTCTGCTGTTGGCCTTTTGCCATCTTACCTGTTAGAAAGCAAAATGATGAGCTCAGATCACTGATCTCTTTTCTAATGTCTCAAAGAAGGCAACAGCTTTTCAACGTTTAATACAGATGGTGAAAACAGGCACTCAGTTTGAACTTAACTCTTAAGTTTCTTAGTGCAAGCTCTAGCTTTAAAGGATATGCACACATCCATACGCCGTTCTTCTTGAAGAATAAGAGAATTCCATTTCAAGATAAAAATTATTCTATATAAGAAAAATGTATGTGGAAAGGAAACTCAAATGCAAGCTTAATATTGAGTGTAAAGCTGACTGATTATAGGTCTCAGTTTTCCCTTTAAAGAAAAGGACTTAAAGGTTTAAAGAAACCGAGAGCAGAGGAAGGACGATCAATGGCTGAGGAACCTGCTTTCAGGTGCTGTTTCTTTCTTTCTTCAGGCTTTTACATGGCCTTCTTCCATCACCTGGCAATGGTCCTAACTATGCTTATTAATGGGACAGAGTCAGCCCTGCAGACTCGGTGAAAAACTGTGTGGAGATGACTGCTGCTCGTAACATCTGCACCCTCCTCTGAAGCTCTATAAATCCCTCTCAGGCAAACCCGCCAACTTCCCAGATGAAAAAGTGAATCTTGGGTGTGAGCAGTTCCTATGACTAAGGCCACATTAACTTGCTTTCGCCCCCTTACAAAAAGCCTACCTTTAATGTTTTCTTCTTCCTAATATGATGAGAACAAAAATTGAAATTTCTTACCACATTGTTACCATATTCAAAAAAGATCTACAAGAATTAAAGATTAAGAGGAGGTGAAAGAATTTCCCTTTTCTCCCAAAGATATGCAAAGACACTGAAATTTATACTGTATTTGACAGTGTATTTTAAGGTCAAAAAGAATAACTACAAGTTGACATTTACCCATTGACAGCCCAAGACAGCATTAAAAATGTGCCAGTCAAGCAGAATGATGACAATGTTATCATTATGACCCAAATAAGGCAAAACTTACTTCTGGAACCACAGTATAATTCTCCTCCTCTACCCCTACCCCCTTACAAACACCAAAGCATTATCTGGCATTTTGCTGGAAGGGATATTTTCTTTCTTCTGAGAATGGTAGAAAAACAGGGTTGTGGGATTTCTCTTTCTATTGTTAAAAAGGGAAATATACAAGACTTTAAAAGGGCATTTAGAAAATAATCAACAACCTTCCCACCTGAGGATGAAAGCATCTTCATTTTATCACAGCTTGTCAATTATATAGAAAGAGCAACACAGTATCACCAGGTTACATTAGTTGACTAACATGTAATCAAGTATTTCTTTTGTGTGTGTACGTATAAGTGTGAGTCTTTAAGAACATCATAAAATAAAAAAAAATATTGTTATGTAGTGATTTTTCACTTAGGAAAATTGTAACTATTTATCTCCTGTTTAATTCCTCTAAAGAGGACAACATCATATCCTCTGACTCCGGCAGATCAAAGTCAAGCAATTTATTTTTTTTTTTTTTTAATGGCCAGAATAAATAACACTCGACCTACACAGTACATGCATTAGCTCCTACCTATAAACAACCATACACACAAAATTAAATGCCTTCTCTTTCTCCCACAAACTAACATTTACACAGGGCCCAATCCAATCTCAACAAGAGCTAAAGAGGTGCTTCTTTCTTTTTTTTTTTTTTTTTTTTTTTTTTTTTTGTCTGATAAGCAATTTTATGTTGTTAGGCATACAACCCTTTACCACTATTTTTACATTTTTGCTCTAGATGTAGGCAAATGCTGTTACAGTGTTTAATTAGAACCACAGTTGTAAAGGGGTGGAGCCTCCAAAAGCAAAATTACTTTTAGAGCTGGGGGCTACTAAACATAAAATTTGCATCCAGCCACTGTAGCTTTTAACAAAGCTTCTGATTACCAGTATTCTGCATTTCTTTATGAGAAACTCACTGAAGCAGGAATCATGTCTTTGCATCTCTCTTCTGCTCATTCAGGCTATTCCACTGTTCCTTTCTTCTACCCTCTCCACGCCTCTAAGTGTATTCTAGGTTTCTAAACCATTAAGCCTATCATAGTGTTTTTCAAATAAGTTTAACAATCTTCTGACATTTAGTTGAACTATTACACTCGTCTGATATCACTATTATGAAAATTCAAACAGTATTATTCAAAAGCATTATTCAAATAGTATTATAATATCTTCTTTCTGAAATTGAGTAACTTTACAGGTATTTTCCTGTTTGAAAAAGGAACGCTGCTTCACAATAGGCTTTAGGTATTAGCAGTCTACTTTCAAGATGAATGAGAATTTCAAATTAAAAATGAACCCTGACTACTAGCTTAATTAAGCAAATCATACTGTCTGACTTTGCTCTCCACTCCAGAGCAGACCACAGTTGTCTTGCGTAATTTCACTAGTAGCAGCTATCCTTACATATCCTGAAAAATACTACTTCAGTAAGAGCGTCCCCAGCATGACACGCCATGCTCTGATGTCACCAAATAACTCAAATGATTCTTTGGCAATTCCAGATGTGGGGGTATGGACAATATCAGTCCATCTATTACCACATGCCAGGCACGTGCCTGCCCTCTCCACTTTAGACACACAGCCCTGCCTTGCTCATCATAAAAGCCAAACTCTAGTGATGCTTCTAATCACTTGCTTGTGTTAAGTTACAGACCTAGTGCACTGCTGCTGAAATTACTGAGAAAAAGGAAACGCCGCTGCCATTGCCTTTGACTATGACTTTTTAAATTTTAAAACATTTTAAGCCATTTCTTAATACAAAGATTTTGTTATTGCTAGCTCCACAGGATTACTTTCACTCTCCACTTGCATACCATTTCTGTGGCAACTATAATTCTCTTAGTGTAAATAAACAGTTGGAAACAGGAAACCACCCCATTGAAGCCCTATGCAAGTCATGTGCGCCAGTGGGCCCTGTGTGAGTTTGAGGAAATGCCTGAAGAGAGATCTTTCTTTTGCCAGGAGGAAGATTCTTGTATGTATTAGGATGGACTAATAATGCTCCTCCCCATAAAGACCATCTGATTCTTCCTATTATTTTCCATTTTATTCAAAATATTGACTAACAATAGTCTTCCCAGGGATGTTTTCCATGCCAAAGACACAGATTAAGAACATGGGGGGATGGATCAAACAGCATATGCTTATGGCTCAGAAGACACCTACAGAAGGTAGAAAAACTGTGTTTATATGTGGCAACCTTTATTCTGGAAGTTTTGAGAATTTAACAAGAGCTTTGTACCAATGATAGCCCTTAGAAAAATGGTCTGCTAGTAGAATTTCCCAGATATATCTTACAACTCATGCTGCTAATACATTGCAAAACTGTGCATCATTAATAATGTTTATATAGACAACAAAATTTAGTATTAATCATGGCAGACACTTGTAGATAATGAAATTTGAAATCCCAAGCATTATCCTAAGATATCTATTCAAAAAGCCCTCCAAACAAGGAACAGTAATTTACCACACAATTTGTATGATGGATAAAAAAAAAAATAATTAGCCAACTCAACTGTCAAATAGCAGAAACTCCAACAAATTAGCCATCAGCAATCGGAAGTGGAGGAATTAATAACAAAACCAATTAATGTAGTTGCCCACAAATAATTCCCTAAACTTCATGTGGCATTACCATTAGATATACACTGACAACCTGAAAAATCATATTAAATAAACACAAAGAAGTTGGCATTTTAAATGATAAAGTTACAGAGCAACTGAATCTCCATTCAATGGACCGGTTTAGCTGGTTTAATCACATTTAAATAAACTCATGAGAATTTGATCATCAGTCACTGTTATATTAAGAGTCAGGAAGAATTACAAGGAACAACAAAATTCACACAATTATGTATGACAAAATCACAGTATGTTTTGCAAAACATCTATTTTTAGAGTGTAGAACAGTATCTTCTAATATGAATTCCATAGCAGCTTATGAAGTTATTACACAATTAATTTTCCTTTACATTTATCTCCCTAGTGTGTTTATTTAAGCAAATAAAAACATTTTTGATGTTTAAAAACTCGATAGTTAAAAAAAAATAAAATCAGTTTATACCCTTTGAGATACAGCAATAGTTTCCTATATCAAGTAAAGCAATAACACTGGCATGAATTTTAATAGACATTGATTCAATAAACAGCAGCATTCCAAATTCCGGATGCATTGCCACAACTGCAAAATTAAGCACGAGATGTGAAAAATGCTTTTAAATTTCCACATATTAAACTTATGGAACTCTCCTCAGAGATATCAGAATGGTGAAGCTGTGCCTAGTGAAATGTGAACTTCAAAAAAGAGTTGAGCCATTTCAGTTGCTTAGAGCTCTAAGGCAGCCCCACAGACTATCCATTTTCAGCTCAGAAAAATAAATTCCTGCCCCAATGTAAGAAAATATGGAAATAAAATACAAAGTAGCAATTTTGTAATTGAGATAAAATATACTGATTATCCCTCTAAGCTGTCATTTGGCAGCTTAATATAGATGCTCAAGATTTAGAGAAGTCCCTTCCTGGGAGTCCATAATCACATACAGGATTTTTTTTCTGCCAAGGAAACTTATCTTTGGGCTGTTTCTGCTGCTGTTGGGCAGTTCCTGCTATCCAGTTCTCTCTCTGTTCTTGAATAACACCCAACAGACACTATCTGAAACATGGTGACCTAGTTTACAGAAATAATCCGGGGGGGGGGAAAAAAAAAAAGAAAGAAACGAAAAAAAGGAGGGTAATAGGGTTTAATTTCTTTTCAGTTCTGCTTTTTAAACCATTCCAGTGTGGTGCCAGGCAAATAACAATGCCAGCAATGAGAAAAGGAATGCAAGTACGAGTATGAGGGAAATAGAACAGTAAACCACTCCTTTTCAGCAGCAGACCACATTTTACTCTCAGTTGTACTGTAGACGTACACCAGGGAATGGTCAAGTACCAAGAGATACATGAAGAGGAATTGTTAAGAAATTTCTTATGTAATTCCCCTGCTTTCACTACTTGATTTTGCCACATTTTATTGTATATTTCTTTAATTTTTCATCACTAGGCTGTCATGTCTTTGTATTAGTAATTTAATTCTAGTTTTACAATTCATCATAGTATTAAGAATATAATGTTATCTATATTACTGTTTAATTACTTCAGGCTAAGTAAATTTTAAATGCCCTGAGTATTGGAGGCAGGAGTGTAGCTGGCTTGACGAGGACTTGTAAGAAGGTGTTTTATACAGAGCTAGACACATCAACAGACATGT